>AYEL01080835.1:0-22718 GCA_000484575.1 Olivierus martensii
TTGCTGCTGGATCTCTCTATAGAAAGTCAACCGAGATCCGGGCGAATTATCCGGCTAGGACTTCCCACGGCTTGTCTACTAGGGTGAACCACTCCCTTTCGACTCGCCGAGGACACACCAACGTCTGCACACGCCCGTCAAGAGGTGTGGGGTCGTCTTCGCCAGATCTCGCCTAACATTTGGCAACCTCTTAGTTTCTCCCTGTCACTATGGACGTATCGGCCCGGATCCACCAGATACAGGCATAGTGACAGCCGGGAGGGCCGGATGGTGAAGGACGGGGATCACCGGGCCGGGTCCATACCCCGAAAAAAATCCGGGACACAAACCCGAGTCCTCCTGCGTGGCACACCGACAGCGTTACTTACTACTCGGCCATCCGGCTTCCTTGAAAACAATGTTACACACAAACCCGAGTCCTCCTGCATGGCACACCGACAGCGTTACTTACTACTCGGCCATCCGGCTTCCTTGAAAACAATGTTACATTGCTTTTCATTTAATGGGTATTAAGGATAGATGATTCCATTGCTCAGTACCAGCGATATAAATATATACTGGATGGCTCCCTCTATGTTAGAAAAACGAAACCGTCCGTAAAGTTAGTTAATCGGCACATCAACACGGCGGACGCGAACGTAATTTCGACAATAGAGCAAATTGACTTTGTTTTGGTGGCTAGATGTATCCCATTTATGTTAATAAGTATGATGACTAGCTTTTAATAATTAATAAAAGAGTGTGTTACCTAATATCGAGTATTATACCACGTGAGATCCTCCACTTCGGCTGCTACGCTTTTGCTGGAACTGGCCATAAGAGGGAGCCATCCAATATATATTTATATCGTTCAATCGTTGCTCAGCACAGATCGGCGAAATCTTTTGTACTTAATTGCATGACAATAATTATTATTTGTACAATTTGGGATATACTGTATCGATATATTTAAAGTACTATTATATACAATAGGACGCCGTATCCATAGGGATATATTCCAAGCCCCCGCGGATAGTAGCCAACACTATGCTGCACACATTTATGATAAAATTTATAAAATCAGGCACAATAAGACTTTTTTTGGTCAACAGATGACGCCACATTCCATTCTCTAAGAATATTATGTAACGGAGTGAAACAAGCCCTTCCACAGGCTGCCCACCCCTGCGGAGGGGTCAGCCTGATTGTGGAAGACGGGGATCAACCATCCGGGTCCGAACCCCATTTTAAATATTTTCAAGGAGATGGGACCCGAGACTCGAACCCGGGTCTTCCAAAGGGAAATGTCGAAGCATTTCCATGCGGACAATCCAGCCGACTGATAAGACATTAAAACAATGATTAAAAAAATAGAATAATTATAATAATAAAGTTTATGTTGAATGCCATTATCATCATCATCATTTATATTTTCATATACTGATAGATATATAGTCCTCTTCAAGGAAACATTCTCAATGGTTGTATACCATTACTTCTCCATGCTGGAAAGGGAATATTGTATCTCTCATTCACAAGAAAAAAATATGCAACTATCGCAAGAAAAAATTTATTTTTTCTTGCGATAGTTGATAAATAAATAGATAAATAGATAAATTTTTTCTTGTGATTTATTTCTGTTGGAACTTCTGATTAGAAATAGCTTAAAACATCAGAGAAAGAACTTGAGAAAGAAATATGGAATCCAGTAAACCTTAATAGAATAACTGAATAGTTATTTTAATTAATGGAATTTTATAGTTATTGAAATTAATTTTTGGATAAAAATTGAGGATGTCTGGAGAAGTAAAAGGATCGATTTCATTGAACAGTGATGACACTAGATCGCCTTCTGTCAAACAACAAGAGATAATGACAATAAAGTAATGTGATTATCTCTTGTCTTTAGCCCAAGATTTTTCAAAAAGTGGCATAACCATTACAAGAAAAAATATGACATCTCCAATTTTATCCAAAAATTAATTTCAATAATTATAAAATTCCATTAATTAAAATAACTATTCAATTATTTTATTTAAGTTTGCTGGATTCCACATTTCTTTCTCAAGTTCTTTCTCTGTTGTTTTAAGCTGTTTCTAACCAGAAGTTCCAACAGATGACGCCACTTTCCACTCAGTAAGAGTGGTAAGAGTACTGTGACAGGGCGAAACAAACTTTTCACAGGCTGCTCACCACTACGGAGAGATCAGTCGGACTGTGGAGGATGGAGTCGACGGGCCGGGCCCAGACCCCATGATAAATATTTTCAAGGAATGGAACCTTAAACTCGAATCCGGTCCGAAAATTTCCGGCCGAATCTAACCAGAGATTACTATTGGAAGGGCATGCCAATGCTTACCAAGGGTTGCCCATATCTTCCCGCCATTAGACAAAGAATAAAGTACAATGAATTATTCCCGGAATCCTCTTTTCCTAGATGCTATAAATATATCTTCCTCTATAATATATCTGACTTTCCAGAGGACCTGATCTCATTGCCGTTGTTCTTACGTATAACGTTATATGCGAAGTTTTATTTTTGGCAGCTGGTCTCAATTAACAATTTTGTTTCTAATTTGCCATGCTATTCTTAACTCGGAAGATTATTGAGCTATCTGTGATTCTTTATTTTTCGTGTTTTTCTTATGAGGAAAAATATCAAATGTTTTTATTCTTGATTTAAGAATATTGTTAGATCGAAATTCTTACTTGTCAAATATTTTTATTTCTCTACATCAGGGTTCTCCAAACTACGGCCCACGATATGATTTTATCCGGCCCGCCACTTCAAAATTTGAACCTGAGTTTAATAAGAATTTAAAAACACAAACACAGTTACATCATTCATATTAATGGTTTTATTATAATTTGTGATGAAAATATGAGAATTTGGTGATAGTATTCGTTGTCATTAATATAATTTAATCTCAATTTACATTATACAATAATTTAATCTCACATACTTTGTAATCAATTTTTATCTGCTTTCAATAAAACTCATATATTTAGTTCCAGAGTTTTTTTTTTTTTACTACGACCCGCTGAACAATTCTGAAGTACTTAATGTGGCCCTCAAGACGAAAAGTTTGGAGATCCCTGCTCTACATTATTCATTTGGAAAGCATAGTTCATTTATTATTAATGTTCTGCTGATGTTTTCTTGCATCATCATACCAAAACAATATACCTTTTTTGTGACGTTTTATTGTGCTTTCCAACCGGAGATTACTTACGACTGGCATTTTAAAAATCGACAAGGGCCTCCCATATTCTGGTAGTCAGATGTTAGATAAACGATGGAGTTCAACGAGCCGAGCATAAATGTTTTCTGAAAGACGCTAGTGTGTGGGGTCCGGGAATTGAATCCGGATTTTCCAGTTTGTAAGTAAGCGCTTCTAACAAGCAGTTATCCTGCTGACGAAATATGTCTGAAATGATTGAAAAGCGCGATCTCTGAAAAGTTCATATCTTTTCTGGCTTGCACTTAGTGCCTTTCTTCGTAATTTTGAGGAAGTATTGAAAATGATGACTTTTTCAAGTTTTTTTCATAAAGTAGTGGTTTAATTAATATAGTACTTACAAAAGGCTTTCAACCATCGCTTTCAGTCCTTGCTTTCAACATAACATTAGATATTTCTTTCTTTCGTCACTAGGGGTCGTTACATCTTCATTTTCGATCATTCTCGATGTAGTTGCTGTTCATGTTTTAGGAGTGTTTGTTACAGTTTTATATCGTTTTATGTACGATATCTTAGCCGGTAGCTATCTTTAAGGCAGCATTAATATTTCCATAAAAAATAAATTCCAGTATTTAGTGATAGTCACGTGATTTTTGCCTATAAACAACCAAAGATGGACAGTCAAAATTACAGGGTTTTATCCATTCAAAGTCATGTAGTTTCGGGCTATGTTGGCAATAAAAGCGCTACTTTTCCATTACAGGTAAACGTTAAATTAATTTTGAATTCTACTCTCCTATTATTATTCTAACTCTTAATTTTTATTAACAGATATTGGGATTTGAAGTAGATGCTATTAATTCTGTTCAATTTTCAAATCATACAGGTGAGAAAAAATATATTTAAAGATTTTTCATAGATGGGTATAATTTTACAAACATTAAATCCATAAACTGAAACTATTATTAAATATATAAAATTTTTCAAAGATGTCATATTGAAACAAATTTCATAAATTTACAAAAAAGTATCATTATTTTAATAATTATTGAAAGAAAATGCCAAATGCAATATTCATAAACGTTGTATAGAATTAAATTTTTAATATCGTTATATATACAGTCAAACCTCAGTTCACGAACTTAATTCATTCCTGAAGGCCATTCGTAAACCGAAACTATTTTCCCCATAGAAATTAATATAATGTAAAATGGATTAATCCATTCTTGGACCCCAGATTATTGCTTATTTAAACTTTTACAACAGTACTTTGTGCACAAGTTCTTAACATAAAATCAATGAAAACCATTAAATCTATCACAAAAAGATAAATACAACACTAAGCAAATCAAATATAGACAAAAACTTAGTTTAGTTTTCCACATCTGTATGGAGGAGAGTTGACAGCATAAGTGTAAGGTAGTGAGGAAGTATAATTTTACTGTTTAGAAGGGGATTCTTTTTCTTTTTTCTGTCTCTTTGCAACAGTTGACTCTGCTTCAGACCTACTGGGTCTCTGTCTCATTAAAAAGTTGTCCAGTGTGATTTGATTTTGTATGATTTAAAATGTTTCTAATGTGACACACTGCATTTTTGTTGAAAACATTTATGTTAATGGTTTGCATGTTTGTAACTCGAGATACAATATATCATCCGAGACACTTTGTGTTCAAGTTTTAAAATGTTTCTAATGTGACACATTGCATTATTGTTGAAAACATTTATGTTGATGGTTTGCATGTTTGTAACTCGAGATACAATATATCATCCGAGACACTTTGTGTTCAGAAAATTTGTTTGTAAACCAAATTGTTCATAATTTGAGGCATTCGTGAACTGAGATTTGGCTGTATTTTATATAAATTTTTGTATCATCTCTGAAATTATGCTAAATGAAAATCTAAAAATTTTCACAAGTTTTTTTAAAATTAATTAATGATATTTTTATAAATCATTCATACATATTTCATCAATAAAAATTTTGAAAATAAAAAATAAGCATATCTTTTTAATTAAAATTGTATTTGATTTATTGATTTATATTGTTTTTCAAATATGATGATGTTTTTAATATTGATAAATAAAAAATTATCCTTTTTTTAATGTAAAAATTTCTCTATATTAAATGTAAATGAACCATCTATTTTATATAATTATGTAATTATCTTAATCATCTTATCAAAGTACATTATTTATCATTTTTTTTTTTTATTTACAATAAAATATTAACTGAAAGATATTTTTTATCTTTGTGATTAAAAACTATGCAGACATTTCTTGACTTGCATAAATCCAACATACATAGATCTGTGCTTACATAGCAATTTCCTGACTTAAGACAAAAATATACTGATTGAAGTGGATAAAGCTATAGCATAGAGATAAGAATATTTTTTACTAATTTTATCATTTATCATATTAGGAGCATTAGCTTGATAGAACTTATTAGTTTGATAGGACTTATTCAGTCCTATCAAACTATTACTGAAACCAAATTCCTCCTGAAACACTAGAGGTATGGGACACTTTTGATAGGACTGAATAAGTCCTATCAAACTATTACTGAAACCAAATTCCTCCTGAAACACTAGAGGTATGGGACACTGGATTGAATCCAGATCCTTCAAAAAGATAAGAATTGCTTTACCATGTGATCATGCTATCAGGCTGACTTATGTACTTATTCTTTAATATAATTATTTTTTTAATTGTTTTTATGACACACTAATACTGTAAAGGGTATGCTCCAACATATGTATGTTTCACTTATGTAAATCAAAAATTTCTCTATGTGATTAACTATAAATGTTATAAAAAATAGATCTTTTTAATTAAAATTGTATTTGATATATTGGTTTATATTGCTTTTCAAATATGATATTATTAAATTTAAAAAATTAAATTTTTACTTTAAAAAAAGGATAAAATTTTTCTATATTAAAAATAAATGAACCATCTATTTTATATAATTATGTAATTATTTTAATTGAAAATGCATCATTTAAACTTATCAGTTTAAAATACAAATTAATACTCTCTAATGATAATTAATTTTAGGTTATCAGCATTGGAAGGGCCAAGTTTTAAATGCTGAGGATCTAGAGGAACTTCTATCAGGTCTCAGATTAAATAATTTGCACCAATATAGTCATTTATTAACAGGTATGTGCAAAAATAATTAGTGATTTTTTAAATAGTTTAAATTTCTTGAAATTTTATCAAAAACTTGATAAAATGTTATATCATGGTTATATATTCTATTTGAAAAATAGAATTTACAAATATTTATATAAAAATAGAAACATTGCACAATTTAAAAGTTATAGAATTTTCACAGAAATATTTATTTTAAATTTGATCCAAATAAATTAATAACAAAATAATTCAAATTTTCTGAAAGTTAAAATTTAAAAATTCTTACATTTTTATATTTCAATATTATCTGACACATTAATTATGTCATTTTCGTAAAAATATGTTTTATGTACAGATGTTGTAATTATGATGAAATATGTGACATACATATTGTGTCAGGAAATAAGTTAAATTGATTTAATTCTATAAATAAGTGAATTTTATTTTATTTTTTCAATGGATAAATTATCACAATAGCTTTTATTATAATAATTTATAATAAAATAAAAGCTATTGTGCTATATTAGTTTATTAAAAAAGAAAATAAATAATTCATTTATTTAAAGATTAAATCAATTAAACTTAATTTACTGATAAAATATATTGTCAGAAAAAATAAAACGTTTTATTCTTTTAGTAATGTTCATAGATTTATATATTTACATACATTTGAGTATGAAATTACATAGATGTTTAATATGCTGTCATAATATTTTAAGAGCTGGAGTTTCACTCAGAAAATGATCTTGCTATATTTGGAAATTTATATTTAAATCTTAGAAATTGTAAGAATTTTTTTTTGTTTGGCTGAAAAATCAACATTAATACAGATAGTGTCATCATCATTACAACTGATCAGATCATTTATTCATATTTAAAACCCTAAAGAAACTTTTACTCCAATTAATTTCATATATTACACAATATAGTATACAAGACTACTACATTTTTTGGATCAAACATTTTTTCGATAACTGCAGAAAAAGGAAAGGGAAAAAATATGAAATAAGTATTTCAAACTAAAATTCAAAATGAAAAATTCTTTCTGCACATCTGCTTGTACAGTACATGATAGAACTTTTCTTTAAATTGAAGAGTATAATTTTTTTGATAAATCAAATACTATTTCCTTTTTTTATGATATTAACATATTGATATTTTTTGTTATGACTGATATTTTCAAAATTATTCAGGATAAAAGTAATAATTTTTAAATAGAATATATGTTAATAGTTCTAAGAACCAGACATTTATCTTGAAAGTTACAGAGAATTACAAAAAATAGCAAAATATATTGTCTTGGTGTTATGTTTCATGATTAAATAAATATAAATCATCAATTATTGCAAAATATATACTGAATTATTCATTTCAAATTACACTCTATGATTTAATTGAAATGAAAGCAATAATTGTCTGGTGATAACTGCTCCAACAAAATAAATTAAAGTTGCCAGCTTAATCGTGCTTTTAATCATTTTTATTACTGTTGAATATGTCTTTTAAAATATCAGTTATAGAAAATGTAGTTGATGTGAAAATATAAAATATAAACAGAATTAGATTTTTCTCAAAAAAATTTATATTCCTATTTAAAAAAATATTCTAGCTTAGACTTCACAAGTAGATATACAAAAAGATAATTTATTTTGAATATTAATTTGAAATTAAGAAGTAATAAAAAAAAAACTTGAAAAATAATATCTTATCTCCTGCAGCTTTTGATAAAAATGTGTGGTGCATCGATATATTGTGAATTATCTATAAATTTATTTATTTTAATATCATTGCTTTATTCCTAAATATCTCTAAAAATATCAATGATATTTAAGAAAAATGAATAGAATTAGATTCTTCAAACAAAATTATATTTTTCTATTAAAAGTCAACATATGCTATTCCAAAATATATATAAAGATGATTTTTCATCATGAATGTTAAATTAAAATAAAATTATTAATAGGATACAAATTTTCTAGTTTTTTTTAGCTTCTGTAATATTTTTAAAAAATATCTGGTTCATAAAAATTTGGGTATTTTGTATGCAGTATGTTCAGTATTTCTGAATTGAGATTTGTAAGTTACAAACAAAATTTACAAATGAACTGTATCTATATGTCTGCTTTTTCTTTTCATAAAAACAACTCACACAAATAGCATTTAAGCAGGAAAAAGTTCATTTAATTTTGGTACCATTTTCAGTGAGACACACACTCTCTCTCTCTCTCTCTCTCCTCAGCCATTCTGAACAGTGATGTAAAATATTTGACAAGTATCTCATCAAAAATATGACTGAAAATAAAGCAGTTTTTCCTGTTTAAATGATATTTTGTTTTTGTTCTACTTATAAATGAATTGTGTTCATAACTCAAGGAACCTTGCATTAATTATATTCATATAGGATAGTATTCTTAACTTTTTGGTCCATATATTTATTAGTGTTTATCTTAATATATTAAATACTTTTTGGAACTGGCTTAATATACTTTTTGATAGTAGCATTTTTTTCACAGTTAATAGTTTGTTCAAATGTGTTATTCAAAATAAATAAGAACACATTTATGCTTTTGTAGCCAACAATATTATTTTTTTAAAAGTCTTTTTACATAATTTTTCAATATTATTAAATGTATTAAATTATTAAAAAAGTCATACTTAAACCTCATTTGCATTCTGATGAAGTATTTATACTCTTTGATCTTTTATATCATCTATATATGGTGTTATGAATTACTGATTTGGAATAATATGCAATCATTGTGCTATACTTTTAAATATCTTTAATGGAGCTGCAAAAGTCTTTAAAATGCATAATAATTATATAATAAACATTCATTATTAATATAAGACATAATTTTTTATATTTTATTTCAATGGCATATATCAGCAAATACATATGTGGCACAATCATTTAAATATAATAAGTGTGAAAAATATCATATATAAATTTATTTACATGAAAATAGGATATATGAATAGTAACAAAACCCATTTTTGTTTTATATTGACTGAAGATAAAATGGTTTTCTTGTAGAAATGAAAATTATCTTCATAAATGATTAAAAGTTACAAATATGTATAATTCAATTCATATTTTACTTCCTGATATGAAATTAAATTAAAGATAAACAACAATGATCAAGAGAGAAAAATTTTATTACAAAAATTTTTGAATAGCTCGAAAATGTTTCTATAATAAAATTTTTCTCTTCTGATCAGTGCTGTTTATCTTTATTCAAATTGGTATAGTTTAATAAAGTGAAAAATTTATAAAAATAAAAGATGCATGTATTGGAAATTAATTTTAAGCTATGCATTTTTGAATAGCTCGAAAATGTTTCTATAATAAAATTTTTCTCTTCCGATCAGTGCTATTTATCTTTATTCAAATTGGTATAGTTTACTAAAGTGAAAAATTTATAAAAATAAAAGATGCATGTATTGGAAATTAATTTTAAGCTATTTATGTGTGTATTTTCATTCAATCTGACTTTTATCTGTAAAATGTATTTTATTCATTTTTGATATAAGAAGAATTTCTAAAATTTATAGCATTCAACCATTGTTATAAACACAAAAAAAAAAATAAGTAAAACACAAGCATTGGAGTTTTTTCTTCTATTTAGTACTTGTGTTCTAGGATTTATTTAAAAATTTATACAAAATATTGTCATTTCTACCAAGTATTTTTCCTAAATAAATAAGTAAAACACAAGCATTGGAGTTTTTCTTCTGTTTAGTACTTGTGTTCTAGAATTTATTTAAAAATTTATACAAAATATTGTCATTTCTACCAAGTATTTTTCCTAAATAACTAAGTAAGTATGTTTACTTCCAATTCTAAAATTTTTATGTATAAATTATATATAATAACTGCCTGATCAGTTATATTATTTAAGAATCATAAAAATTAACGATCTTATCATTTAGGCTATGTTCGTTCACTCTCTTTTCTCCAAAAGGTGACTGAAACTGTTAAACAATTAAAGCAAGCCAATCCTAATTTGCTTTATGGTGAGTAAAATTTCTATATTATAATTTATATTTAAATAGTTTTGATTTCTTAAAAATTATTTTGCAGTCTGCGATCCAGTAATGGGAGATAATGGAGAAATGGTAAGTTTAATTTTTATGCATAATTTAATTTATCTAAATTAATGTGAATTGCATCTCTCTCTCATCAACTCATTTGCCACAGTATGTTCCTTCAGAATTACTGTACGAGTTCAGAGATAATTTGACTGTTTTGGCAGATGTTGTAACACCAAATCAGTTTGAAGCTGAGTAAGTTAAATATCAGTTTTTAACCATGTCACTTTTCAAATTTAAACATTCTGGTAAACCCATAATTGATTATGCAGGTTACTGACGGGAATAAAAATCTGTAATGAAGATGATGCTTTGCGTGCCATGCAAGTGCTTCATGATAGAGGAATTAAAACTGTGATTATAACTAGCTCAAATTTGGCATCTAAGGATGAACTACTTAATTTTGGAAGTTGCATTAAAGGCAAAATATTGGTTATTATTATTTACTATTATTAATTATTATAGATATCATTTTAATAAATTTTTCTCATACAGATGGGAATAGGACTGCAGTAAAATTGAAAATTCCTTGTATTCCCGCTAACTTCTTAGGTACAGGTGATCTCTATACAGCACTTGTGACTGCTTGGCTAACAAAATCAAATTTTAATTTAAAGGTAAGAATTAAAAACTTTTAAAATAGATAATTAAATTTTATTTTTGATTAATAATAATCTTATGAAATAGGAAGCATGTGAGAAAACTATGAGCTGTATGCAAACTATTTTAAAAAGGACTTATAAGTGGGCATTAGGTAAGTTTTAATAAAGCCAAACATAAATTGATTTATAAAAGATATAAAAATTTAGAATAGTTTTTCTTATTTAAAGTTAAAAACAGTTATCATCAGTTTTTTAGATTTGTGATACATCCTCAATCTTTACAAAATTTAATAATATTTTGATCTGAAATGTTATAATTATAATAAAATAGAAAACTAAAACCGCTGTATATTATATTATGATTTGATTGATCCTGTTCATGAATAACAAAAGGATAACAATACTCTATACAGGAAACAAAGTTTAATACATAAATAGTAAAATTTTCATCTTGCAACAGACTGTCTTCATCTATATTTGAATGCTTAAGGCAATTCAAATACAGTTTGCATTCAAATGTAGTTGAAAATAGTCTAAGACTAAAAATGTACTAAACTTTGTTTTCTATTAAAAGCTTATTGTTTTTTAAGTGTTATCTCTGTATTAATATCAAACAATATAATTTATATCTGGAATAAAATAAAATGATTATCATCTTATTTTTTATTTGTTTTCAATTTTTAATAGTTGCCAAATATTGAAATATGAAAAATTAATATAATAAATGCCATAAATTCTATGAATTTAAGACAGTCAAAATATTTTTTCAGCATAGATCTTAAACAATAGATCTCCATTTTTTCATTCTTGCTATGAAAAATTAATTTAATAAATGCCATAAATTCTATGAATTTAAGACACAGTCAAAATATTTTTTCAGCATAGATCTTAAACAATAGATCTCCATTTTTTCATTCTTGTTTCATATAAATATTTCTAAAAGAACATAACTCATTGCTGAAATAATTTTTTTCAAAAATATTTTTAATCTTATGTTAAGAAGTTCTTCTGCTATAAAATTTAATTTTAAATAAAACAGCTTAACTAAGCTTTAGTTGAATCTATGCTAAAATTCTGAAGTTTCAATTGAAATTGCTTCACATTGCTATAAAATTTAATTTTAAATAAAACAGTTTATCTAAGCTTTAGTTGAATCTATGCTAAAATTCTGAAGTTTCAATTGAAATTGCTTCACATTTTGTTCTGTTTTAACTTAGAGTTAAATTTGCAGTTTTTCTTCCATATGTGTTTTCTGGATGGAAAACTAGTACAAAGAAAAACTGATGTTTCCATGTGGTCAATCTAATTAATTGAATTATTTATCCTATTTACAGTTTAATTTTTTGAAAGACTTTATATAAAATTATCTTCAGTTTAAAATTTCTAAAATAAGCCTTCAGTTGTCCTGTAGCATATTGGAAAATATTAATATATAATTTTAGAATCAGCGAGTTTAAATATTTTATAATATTGTAACTTTATATCATACAATCAATTTTGAAGATTTAAAATTTATTTTGATTAACCAAACAGTATAGTTATTTTCAGATCATTTTAAACCAATTTCATCAATTAGTGAGTTTAAATATTTTATAATATTGTAACTTTGTTATATCATACAATCAATTTTGAAGATTTAAAATTTGTTTTGATTAACCAAACAGTATAGTTATTTTCAGATCATTTTAAACCAATTTCATCAATTCAGGAAAAATCTTTTATTAATTTAATCATGTGTCATTTTTATTATACAATCAGGCTTGGAATTAAAAGCATTAAAAATTACAAAATGAATTATATTATAACTAATATAATAATATAAACTAATATTTAATATATTTATTTCAAGATATGAATATCACAATTTGAAATATAAAATAATATAATAATAATATAAAATAAACATAAGATACAGTAATTGGATCAAAAAGATAAAAACAATATTAAAAATTTGTTCAAATATATTATAACAACAAAGCAAGTTTATTATGAAAATTATTTAAATGAAAAACTCATTAAAAAGTTTTTGAATTTTTTTTTATAATTCAATAAATATTTAAAATATGATTTTATTCTTCATAATTAAATATAATAAATTTCAGGCTCTCAAATATATTTTTAATACAAATTTTTAGCTCAGGATTAGGGGATCTAGATTGAAAAGTTATTGATGGAAAATAAAAGGAAAAGACAAAATAAATTATAAAAATATAAATCTTTCATGAAAGATTTTGTACAGCAAAAAATTTGAAAACAGCAAAAAATTAAGTTTTTCTTATAATAAACTGAGAAAAGATTTTGCACCTTGATTAAAAATTATTATTAATATTAACTATGTACCTTGATTAAAAATTATTATTAATATTAACTATGTAATTAATTTTTAATTTTAAATTACCAAGTTATAGTAATAGTCATAAATATATTTATTTATTATATAATACTATTTTTTCCAGAATTTAAAGCTGAATTTAAAATGTTATAATAAATTATTAAAACTTTGAAATTGTCTGATTTATTCAATATATGCTTAATATGATAAAAACTTTAATTTATAGAAATCTTAAAATAATTTCATCATCTATTATTTCTTTATCATAGATAATATCTGAAAATTATTTTCAGATATGTTACAGTTATAATATAAAATGCATTTGATATTATATATATCATCAAAATATCATCAGTATTGAAAAATATAAAGATTTTATTTCATTGCCAAATATGAAATTGTTGATGATATTTAATCAATGATTAAATATTGATTTAAAATGAATTGATTAATCATCAATAATATTTAATTATTGAACAGATAAACAGTTAAAAACTATACAGTCATTGTTAAGTACATTTTATAAATCATTATGATTTGATTTTAAAAATTTTACTTATCAGTTTAAATCTTTAAATTATCTTACAGAAGCATCAGGTCCAAATAAGCATCCAGCAGTTTCTCAATTGGAACTTAAACTCATTCAAAGTAAAGAAGATATAGAAAATCCAAAAACAACGTGTATAGCAGAGATAATAAGTTAATATTTTTTAGTAATTAAAATTAATTGTGTGTAATATTTGTAGCTTGTAAAGTAAGTATTGTAAAGCAACATTATAAATATTTAGACATTAATTAAATTCACATTGGAATTTTAAACATGCAGTAAGAATCAAATATTTTTAAACTTTTATTAATGATGATAATATATTAATTGTTATAAAATATAAATTGTTTAATAATTCATTACAATCAAAAGCTCTTTTGGGAGGAAAAATTGGACATGCTTAATATAAATTAATTTTATTTTAAATTGTTTTATAAAATAATAATTTTAATTATTAAAAAATTTTTAATTCTTTAAAGAATGGTTGACAGCTAGAATTCAGTTTATTGAATTTGAGAAAATTGTATATGTAAGCTTAAATCTTTAAAGAACTAAATGAAAAATTATTATTATTCACAATATTATATATAATATATATATATTGTCATGGATTTTTAAATATGTCTTTCATATTGATTCAAAGAATCATTTAAATATTTTATCAAATGTTTGCTTGCAATACAGTTTTGCTGTTTTATCACAATTTGCATAAAATATTTTACAAATTTTATTTTGTAATAAAAAAATTGTTAATATTGTCTAGCAAATTACACTTTCATTTGTTTATCAGAATCAAAGCACTATATATTTTTTTATTGCAATTACAGGTAGTCCTTTAACTTGTTAGTTATATACCTAAAATGGTGTTATAAATCATAAACAGCCATATAATAAAATAATAGTGTGTCAGCTATCCAAACTAATCAGACCAAAGCTAATCAAATAATCAAATAGTTTGGATAATCAAACATACATGAAAATACACAGCTAATATGCAATAAGTATGGTTACACCTGCCAGGGTCACCAAGAGAAATTTTTGGGCCCATGACAAATCTGTAGTACAGATGTAAAAAAGTGCATCACTTTGGTTTAATAAATAAAGCCATATAAAACATTAAGCATTTATTTAAAAAAGTGAACAATAAATTCAAAATTCAATACATTACATACCATGTTGTATATAAAATAGTTTATTTTAGCATGACTGATTTGGATGCTCTGCCTGTGAACTATCAGACACGTTATGTGACATGTCAAAACCCGAAGGTCAGGCATTTTTTGATGCCGGGTCCATGACAAAAGTCTTGGATGTCACCCCCTCAGTGGCCCTGAGGCCTACAATTAAATTATCATAAAAAATTACAATTATCATAATGAAGATTATTCATACTGTATTTTAACACAATGTTTATTAGATCAAAATTAGATTACTATAGGACATTAACATTTATGATGTAATTCAATCTGTGTGTTGTTTTACATAAACCTATCTACTATTTTTTGATCTTACTTTACCTATTATTTTTTGAATATTTTTTTTTTTCAAGAGGATTTATTTAAATATAAAGCAACAGAAATGAGTCTTGTACTATATTTCATAAATTTGTAATTAATTATTGAAAAGTTGAAAATCACTTTTTCAATAATTAATTACAAATTTACAATTTAATATTCTGCTGTATATAGTCAGACTAAATGGTTTTTTATAAAGATTTTATACATTTCATAATATTGTAAGTTTTATTATATTTTAGAAATTAAAATATAATAAAACTTACAATATTACTGTGTTTGCTATTTTAGTAATAAATTTGAACAAATTTTTAATATTGTTTTTATTTTGGTGATCCAATTACTGTATCATATATAGATTTTATATTGTTGTATTATTTTATATTTCAAGTTGTGATATTCATATCTTGAAATAAATATAATAAAAATATAATATAAAAAATTGAATTCTTGATACTAAAGGATGAAACCTATATTAAACTGTAGTAGACAACACAAGTATCCCATGTATAGATAAACTAATGCTTAAATTGCATTGGAAACTTTGAGAATAGAATACAAGAATTCTTTGATTAGTGCAATTAATAAATCGTCGCAATACACCACATAGATCAAATCCACACTAATCAAACTAAAAAACCAATGGGAATAATTATAAGAATCCTGGAAAATGTCAAAATTATAAACATGTATTTTTATTTTTCTCTCTCAAAACATATCTATATTGCATTACATGTTCTTTAAATCATTGAGGAATATGTATAGATATTTAAAAATTCATAGTAAGAATTAAAATTTATTTTTCACAAAAAAATAATTGCACGTCTGTAGACATTGAGCATTGGAGAGGAACTGAAGGCAAAGCTAGCTATATAATATTGCAATGGCTATTATTAGGTAGTTGCCATTCATGCTAAATTTATTAATAAATAAAATTACGAACAAATTTGAAATATAATAATTACATGATGAAAGATCATAATATTAACAGAATTAAAAAAAAGTGCTCTAATCATGTAGACTACAATCCCTGAGATTCAGTTGCCAACACTTCAGAGGGTTTGGAAAAAAATCGCACTTATTGAAATGCACTAATCAAATTTGGCACCACGTATATTAAGGGATAGTGTCAAATTTTTTTGCACACTAATCAAAACTGCATTATTCAAATCCACACTAATCAAGAGATTCCTGTATTAAATACATCAGTATAACGTACAGGATTGGGAAACAACTGTAATTTGACACACTAAGTCTGCCATATGGAGCTAGTAAATATTGTGTTAAAGTACGAAGTATTATAAAAAATAATTTAGGAAATGATTTATAAATGACAATTTAAAAAATTCACTCAGTAGTTAAAGCAAACATTGGATTTTTAATTTCTGTAAAGACAAATTATGATTATTTCTATGCTATATTGCATATATCTTCAAATAAATAATCAGAAATAAATGCATCAAATGACATGAATAATACTTCAGCATAATAACTATTCCATTGAAAGTACATACTGTAATTTTTTTGGCAACAGTGATTCAGATAATTGATATTCTACTGTAATAGAATTAAGTTTAGATATTACAAAACTCAATATGTTAAGCATTATCGGTTATCAAAATTTTAATATAAGAGATGCAAAATTATATTTTGAGTCTGTTAATGATTTATTCTTAACATATTTGATGATTTTTTGCAAAATGTCACCATGTATGTTTAAAACAAAAATCAAGAAATTCATTTAGTATTTTTCTTTTGCTATTATAAACCTCTTTCTAATATGCATCAACAATGTCTGTCATTCTGTTAACACTATGTTGAGAATTGGAATATGCTTCTTCAAAAATATCCAGTGTTTTTTTTTTTTTTTTTTTTTTTTTTTTTTTTTTTTTTTTTTTTTTTTTTTTTTTTTTTTTTTTTTTTTTTTTTTTTGAAATGAAGCATTCAACTTTCTCATAATTTTAGTTCTGTTGCAGGAATTACTTCAGTTTGACTTCTAAAACTTTTGCTTTATTTAAGATGTTATCTCATTGAAGGCTGTGACACAAACAATGTAACAAAGTGGTGATGATTGTTTTAAATGAAAATTTTATTGTGATATGTATCGTTTAATATATGTATAAGAATATTGTGACTTGAGGAGTGCCTGTATATTGTTAAATTATACTTGGTTAACTAGTCTATAAATAATCTGAACGGGTGAAATATTGACAACATTCCAGTATCCACATTCAAATCACATATAATAAACTATTGAATGAACCAAAAAAAGCATTTATTAAAATCACTCTCAAAACTTTTTGTTTGCCTTCAGTTATATTTTAGAATCCACTTTGAAACCTTTGCTTCTGCTCTAGTCAACTTTTACTGATTCGTATTTTTTAAACTAGCACTTAAATGAGCAGCAGTTGAATTTGAACCATTTCTTTTAGAATAGATAAATAGCTTTGTAAAAATGTTGATTAATGGTTTACTGAAGAGTGTACGGAAGTACCTAAAACATTATACTTGACTAAAATGCATTTTGTTTTTTTGTGAAACATTCTGCTGCTCATTTAAATGCTAGTTTAAAAAATACGAATCAATATACTTTTTGACTACTTTTTAACCAAAAAACATTTATTATATGTAATTTGAGAAATCAGGAACTAAGTTAGAATTATTAACATTCAAATTTTACTTTTGTGATTTTTGAATATTTATATACTCGAAATATTAAAATATATGAAGTGGTATTGTCTTCCAAATACACAATGTCTTCCACATATCATGAGGTCAAATTTGTAGTCAAAAATTTAGAATTATGTAATGTAGTTATAAAAACCATGAGATGTTTTAGATTATTGTTAGAAAAAAAAATAATGATTAATATTGATGTATTGCAATGTTAAAATATTAAAGCAAAAATGAAAATATGATTTGTGAATTTGTAATTCCTTATCGAATTACCTTACTAAACTCATAATTTTTAACAATGAGATAATTGATTCAAAATTTGTGTGTGTATAGTATTAATTTTAAATATTTTTTGTTTTATTGAGAATTTCTTGAAAAACTTTTCAAAGTCCCATGTTGTTGTTGTTGTTATTAAGCCTCATTTTTTTAAAAACTGAATACAAGAAAGACTAAAATTTTGTTTTTCAGCACATAGTTTAAACTAAAATTATAAAAACGTCCTTAGTTTAGCCATATTTAAATTAATAGATTTAATTACTAATTTATTTAAAAATTATGATAAAATATTTTTGAATAAAAGCAAATCATTTAAAGATTTGCTTTGTCAATAGATGGCACCACTTCCCACTTAATAAGTGTAGGTCACAAATTTAGCCAATAATTGTCATTTTAAGATATTGCTAATTTTTAATTATTTTTTACTTAGAGGCAAATAAAATTTTTATGATTTTCTGAAATATAATTTCCATTACATTGATGACACAATTTATAGTAAAATATTCAATGTAAACGCATAGTAATGAGATATTAGTGTTGGTTGTATCACTATCAATTTATGAAATAAATGGGTACGGGTGTACTTTGGAGGCTCTCAAAAATTCGACCCCCTTTATAGTGCACCCCCTAATTTGGGGGTGCTGAGTCCAAAAATGTAATTATTTTTTACCCGGCTGTGGCCCCGTTATCGAGGTACAAGACCTCAAAGTTGGGGCCTATCAGTCGAATTTTTAATGTAATTTTAAGAAATAATTTCAAAAAGACCTCAAAGTTGGGGCCTATCGGTCGAATTTTTAATGTAATTTTAAGAAATAATTTCAAAATCCTAATGAATTTTGATGTGATTTTACATTCCGAATCGAATGCAACTATTTTCATTGACCTATGACCTACCTGTAAGTGGCCGTCGCCAGGTTCAGAATATCTCGTGATATGGCAGCTTAAATGGAATTAACGTGGAGAGTGAAGAAGAGAAGGGTCGAAGGGTGGGACTTCAGTCCTTTTGAATAGTTTTTTCAAACGAGTGGGACCCATAATCGAGTCTAAGTCTTACTGGGTGAAAAACTGAAGCATTTCAGTCTGGACGCTAGAAGACAGATTCGATGAAACGGTCGGATAACTGTTTTGTGATGTGTGGAAATGTGTTGCACTTCAATCCTGGAGGATCCACGTTCAATTCCTGTCTCCCCCTTTTTTCAGTAAGAATTCAAGCCCGGCTCGTTGAACCTCATCCTATAACTAACGGGTGATTATAGCCTGTGACAGGGATTGAAATATCCTGCTCTCTTCGGCTTTCCATTCTGTAGGACCCGGGTTCGAGTCTCGGGTCCTACTTCTTGATAATATTTGTCATGGAGTCCGGGCCCGTCGATCCCCGTCCTCCTCAACTTCCGATTGACCCCTCCGCAGGGGTGGGCAGCCTATGGAAGAGCTTGTTTCGCCCCATCACTTAATATTCTTCCAGAATGGAAAGTGGCATCATCTGTTGATAAAAAAAATATCCTGCTGCTTAGTATCTTCCAGTTGAAAATTGCATAAAACAAACAAAGAAATAAAAATGTATCGAGCTGAGATCGATGCATTTTTTATTCCTATCTTATGATAGAAAATCCATACTTTCTGTTTACGTTAAGATATAGATTCCAAATGTTCCATACATCCGTTGACATTAAGATATGGATTCCAAATGTTCATAAATTTTATCATAGGAAATCATTCGCAATAAATTTATATTATTTCAAATTTTAATAAAATAAAAATCCACCATTTTTAAATTTTAAATATCGAACTATTGTATCAAGATTTCTAATCTGATTTTTTTTTTTGTTTGTTTGTTAACAGATGACGCCACTTTCCATTCAGGGAGAATACTGAGGACGCGTTCGGCAAACCTGGGAGCGAGTGTTGACGTAAATCCCAAAGCGAGAGGGAAGTGCTAGGAATACGTCACAAGTTAGGGAGCGAACAGAAAACGTGCCCGAGTGCTAAAGAAAATGGCGGCATCCAGTAAACAAGGAGATTGCCAGTAAAGCAGCAGCAGTTACAGCAATTACGACTTATTTACAATTTTTAGATTCGGAATCTGAAGAGAATGAATTCTTACAATTGGGGTGTTTTCTGAATTTAATAAATTTAGGTATTCATCTCTTTCAAGTTTTGTTCGATTTTTATTATAAATTAATATATTTTCAGAAAAGTAGTTGGTTAATAGTGGATGCAGTTCACAAGATAGGTATATCTGGAAACAAGAGGAGGCATACAGTATATAGCCAGCAGTGGATGAAACAGAAATGATGATGATGAATATTTTAAAATTGTAATAGATATAATGCAATCTTCAGACAATTATGAATTTATCTGTGATCAAATCTTTCTATTAAATTATAAAACATACATTTTATCTTTTGAAAATTTAGTGGCGCCATCTGTTATTAAACAATTGTTCGATATCTTCGTCTGCCATTGATACTTTTGTCGGTCAAGAGGACGTTCTCGTCGTTAGTATTTTAGAACTGCATGGTGCTGCTATTATCAGAGAGTGAGTATATTTATATGTCTATTTTTAATCATATCCAAAATCAAATTATTGATTTTTAGACAATAGTTCCATTGCAACAATATGGGTATAAATGCGTGAAGAATAATGAATGAACCAATCCAATACAGTATACCTCTAATAATGTAGATCGGATATTTGCAGTACAGTTACTCACTCTAAGTTCTAATTAACATTGATTAAATAAACAAATTAATCAAAGTAAAATAATTCGGTGTATTTTTGTTTTCTTACATTAAAATTCTGAGCTAAATTTCTAAGAAACAAAAATTATGTGAAATACAATATTTTCATTCATACCACGTGTTCGATTTAAACATTGTATAAAATCAAAAAAAAAAAAATTACAAATCTAATCTTATCATATTGTCTTTCATTTTTATTTTAGATTACCTATATTTCTATTATCTTTTTTATAGATAACCTAAATATATATATACAAATAGCATAAATTATATAATTATTGTAATTTAATTAATTTAGAATCTTGACACAAAGTTGTTTTGGGATATGTTTTTTTATTTCATTAAATATAAGATTTATATATTTTTGGTTTATTATTTCAGTTCATTATTGATCATTATCAAATATTTTACATTAAACAAACCAAAAACATTTATTGGACAAATCTATTATATCAATTTTATTTTATGTGCAATTCAGTCAATGGCATAGCTGAAAACTGAGAGGTCCCCCTCAAAAATGTCTGGGGCCCTCTCTTTTTAATTTATCGATATAATTTATTTCAAATGCTATGCCCCCTTTTTATAATTTATCGATATAATTTATTTCAAATGCTATGTACCCCCTTTTTATAATTTATCGATATAATTTATTTCAAATGCTATGTAAACTCTAACACAGGGTGTTGATGTACAGCTCTGGCCAAAATGTTTGTCACTTTCAACTAGGTGCTGGAAAACCGGAAATCATGATCGCCTACAGTTTCCAGTCCACATCCGTGCTGCCTACATTGAGTGCGTTAGACATGTCCCACACGCATTCAAATGTAGGGGAGATGGGTTACGCAGACATGTCCCACAAGCATTCAATGTAGGGGAGGTGGGTTACGCAAAGCATGGCACATTCAATGTAGGGGAGGTGGGTTACACAAAGCATGGGAGGTAAATTGACAAAACCGATCGCTCTGAAGTATTATCACTCGCAGCATTACTTTTTTATAATAAGGTAACAGATGGTTTGAAACCAAACGTAATTATTAAGAAAGTAATATTTGAAAACAGTTTAAATACAAGTATATCATTACAAATGTTTTAGTTATTTTGTATAAAAAAGAAATATGATAATTTATAACTGTAATAATTGGAAAGATGATCATTTCTCGCGAAATTCAAACACACACACAATTATGTCCCTGCTACTTAAGTGTCAGTTTGACAAACATTCATAATTTTTCCTTTCGAATAAGGGAGTCTCCAATATTGTTGTCTAGCGTTCAATACGTTGGAGGATTTCAAAGATTAAAAAATTAATTGATTATTATTAATGAATAATATTTATATCATTCAATCAATAATCATTTAAAATATTTTATTATGTCGAAATTTTACCCGTATTGACCATTACAAAATTTGATATTTGAAATAATGTTTTCATTTTTTAAAATACTAGTTTTATTTCCTATTCTTATCGGTTTTTTTAATCATCCGAAAGTATTTCCTGATCTTTTAACAATAAAAGTAACAAACATGTCACTCATTACATAAAAATCTAAGTCGCTCATGGAGGCTGCCATCTTTGCTAGCGAGGAAGCTGGCTTGAAAAAGTCTCAGCG
Organism: Olivierus martensii; assembly: GCA_000484575.1. Classification (NCBI taxonomy): domain Eukaryota; kingdom Metazoa; phylum Arthropoda; class Arachnida; order Scorpiones; family Buthidae; genus Olivierus; species Olivierus martensii. The sequence continues at coordinate 22,682 of AYEL01080835.1, forward strand.
TTGTAAGCTCGCTAGAAACGCTGGCTCTGACGTCATC
>AYEL01080837.1:0-29218 GCA_000484575.1 Olivierus martensii
CAATTGTTTATATAATAATTGCTAAAAAATATTGGAATTAAAATATTTTAAGAGCTGCTAATCTGTTATGTAAATAATAAAAGATTTATATATCTGAAAATGCAAGTAATGAAACAGATATATTATTACATTACTTATTTTCATTTTAATAATCTGAAAACGAAAGCAATTTTCATCTGAAAATGCACCTACAATTTTTACATAAAATATAAATAAATTTAGATAATTTATTATTATTGTTACATTATTTTTTCCAGATATAAATCATTTTTTAAATTGTAAGGATTACTGATGCCTTTTAATATCTAGATATATTTTAATAATTAACAACTTTATGGAAAATGATTAGATTTCTCAGTTGCAATTAATTCTGGACTTTTTTAATAACTTGTACCAACTCAAATCTACCATATGTTCGATAAAATAAAAAATATGTTAAAAGTATTTTTGTAATAACAGATTCACTTATGAACTTTCATTTGTGCTATTTACTTTCAAATTTATATATAGCAAATGTATTGTGAAACTATTTATTTATAATTGTATTTTAATATCATTTTTGCTGTCAGAAATAATTCTGAAAGTGGTAACAGCTCTTGCAGACAGAAGGAGAACATTTTACTGTTGCTTAAAACTATACTTGTATGTAATGTATTTTGTTTTCTAACTATTAGAATTTATATTACTCTAACATATGAACAAGATATTTTGTAAATATATAATTTAGTAGTAATTAGATAATAATAATATGCTAAACTAATATGTAACCATTAACATGATTATTAAGATCAACAAACAATATATAAAGCATAAATCAAATAGTATGAGCTTTTAAATGATATAAACATGTTCAAACTTGTAACTTACAAATATAAGCCTAATAAATGATTATGCTCATACCTCAAAAGAAAGAGTTTGAAAATTTATGTTATGTAAAGTGGGTTATGCATAAGTTGGAATATTTAAGTCTATAATGAAACATCTGTATTTATCTTAGTTAATATAATTCTAAAAGCCATCTTATTAAAGTTGACCATTATATAACTACCAGGTTTGCACAGTCAGGAGTTGGGGTGTTGGAGGTTTTTGGATGGAGATGGACCTTACAATTTGTAGGGAGTCAAGAGTTGGATCATTTGCCATCTGATTCTGCAATTCTGGGTTGCAGAATGGAAGTTTTTGGGTAGAGTTAGAGCTGGATTCAGATTTTTAAACTACCAGAGTCTGAGTTGGATCATTTGCCATCCAACTCTGCAACCCTAGTAACTACACATATAGAGAAAATCCTCAACCTATCACAATTATTCAGCAAAATCCTACATAAGTCAAAAATGTTGGATACTCCATATCAGGGATGGGCAAACTTTTGGAAGAAAGGGCCATATATTGTTTCAATGAAATATAGCCTAGGGCTGCACTTATTATGTTATACATGTTTTTTATTCTTTAATAAATAAAAAGAAAATATAACATGTAGATATTATTTAATAATTAAAAAGAAAATACAATGTTGATCCTGGCCTTACTAAAAATTAGATAGATTACTAAAAATCTGGGATAGATTACTAAAAATCTATCTGAATTAGAAAGGGACATAAAACAAAATAGCAAAAAAAATTCCCAAAATCCCACTTTCGCTTAATAACTGTATGAGGCGATATAATTCTCTTAGAAAATTATGTAGCCAAAATAGAAAGATCCTAAACTTTACTAAGAGTTGCATTTGTTGACTAAGATATCATAAAAGAATGACATGTTAAAATTAAGCCAATTTTCTTAGTAGATCAGCTTTCATTATCCATTATACAAATCATCAATTGAATAATGCCAGCAATCCAAAAAAATGAAATGCTGTTTTCAGAGAAGCTCAGCAGGGTCAAAATTCTTTGAAATATATATTAAAATTATAATTAAATCATTTTAAATTTGAAACAGCAATTAAAAATATACCTTTTTAGGAAATTGCACAAATATTAAATACAAACATCATGAAATTACGAAAAGTATTGAGTTGATTGAACAACAAAATGATTTTATTTGATTTTGAATGTATTTTGCCACCGATTTCTTACACAATCATGTTTACTCTGGTTAATTATTAATCAAATCTATTTTTGTAAGAAATATGACACTGTCATGACATTACAGTTTACCATATGAATTATTATTTATTACTTTTCTAGAAATTACATAAACTGTATTGCTGAGATATGGAATAGATTTGATATTTTTTTGTATTTGTTTTATTTATGGATAAATTTTTTAGCATTATGACTATTAGTTATAAAGGCCATATTAAGTAGTTCCAAGGGCCACATGCAGACCACGGTAGTTTGCCCATTCTTGTTCTATATAGTATTAGATGTCACAAAGATATAATATTAAAAATAATTATTTTGAAGAATAAGTGCACAAGTTATCTGGATTGCCACATGATAAAGTAGTCTTTTACCATCTTGGAGAATCCAGATTCAATTCAGAGACTCTCGTCTTTTGTTTTTCAGAAGAGGTCTGGATTTGGGCCCTTGTTAACTTAAACATACCCAATAAACCTATAAAAGTTGGCCGGATTTGCTGCGTGGAAATGCTTCGGTTTTCCACTCTGGAGGATCCAGGTTCGAGTCTTGGGTCCCACCCCTTGAAAATATTTATCAAGGGGTCCGGACCTGACTCATCGATCCCCGTCTTCCACAATCCAGCTGACCCATCCGCAGAGATGAGCAGCCTGTGGAAGGGCTTGTTTCACCCGCCACATAGTATTCTTCCTGAATCGGTCCCACCCCTTGAAAATGTTTATCAAGGGGTCCGGACCCGACTCATCGATCCCCGTCTTCCACAATCCAGCTGACCCATCTGCAGAGATGAGCAGCCTGTGGAAGGGCTTGTTTCACCCGCCACATAGTATTCTTCCTGAATGGAGTGTGGCGTCATCTGCTGACAAAAAATAAAAAAATAAACCTATAAAACATATGTATATATGATAAATGATGATAGGAGAAAAATTTTTGTATTTGCAGTATAACTTTATCCAATTTAATATGTATATTTGTTTTTAGTTGGAGACTACCATTATATATATATAAACTAAATAACTTCTAATGGAAAGAATTAGCATTAAACTATAATTAATTATTTTGAATTAGAACTGTGGTATCACTATCTATTGAAAATTAAAAATAATAAAATTAATCATTATATAAGCTTTCTTAAGTAGAAAACTTGCTGATTGCCATGGTAGTCTAATTGGTTAAGATGCCAAATTATTTATCCCACTTTCCAATTTGATTCTGAGTCATGGGAAATTAATTAAGAATTAAAATTTAATTATTAATTCAACAGAGAGCATTTTAGTTCTAATTCAAAAATAAAAATTAATTACAATTTAATTCATTCCACTATGGATTATTTGGTTTAAAAATATAATTATATTTTATGCATTAATAAATAATTTCAGGGATAAAAATATTATATCAGAATTATTTTTTCAATAAAACACAATTACATTTATCATTAATATAATATTTTTATTGATTACAATAAATATTTTATTAAATTTTCATTATAATGCCTTGTAGAATAATTTTTAATTTGAATTTGATACTTAAGAGAAGTCTACCTATGCCAATCTATATCATGACAGTCTGACATAAAATAGTTTCATGACAAATCAGAAAATAATGAATAACAAGGATGGAAAAAATGAACTTATAATGATTCATTTTTTCATTCTTTTATTCATTAATATCAATAATCTATTGACAGTATTACTGATGAAATGATATTCTCATTAAAAGAATTTGAGATTAATTTACAAGTAGAATAAAAACTTCATTTTTCTTCTACGGGGAAGAGTCAATTTAAATTAATCAAATATTTTGATTGAGTACTAAAAGTTAAAATGGCAATATATGGATACTATGTTTTATTTCCATTTGTCACAATTAAAAATAAAATATAATAATCATTTGTGACTTTTGGTGTATAAAAAAATTTCAAATAATACTAAACATATTCTAAAATAAAAATAAAAGGTTGATTTTTATTTTTTTTTCTTTCATTTTTACATTCAAGCATAATTTTAAATTTTTTGCATATTAGATAATGGTAGCACAGTTGAAAATTTATATTTTTAATAAGAAATTCAGCTATAGTAGTCCTCTACTTACAATAAATTTGTATTTATAACAGTGATGTCATCAGTAAATTCTGCTTTTACTCAATGCAATTGACCTGGGTTTGATTCCTCAATTCAGTGGTCTGATATATGGAAAGTGCCCTTTTCTTGTGTCTGGTTATTGTAGTTTTGTGTTCTTTATTGTTTATTAAGCTAATATATGGTATCCTAGTAAACATTAGTAGTGAGAAATCCATAAACTTTGGACATTTCCAACTTAAAACAACATTCTTGAAATTCTTGGAATTGAACTTCATCACCACCAGCATTTCTATTTCATCCACTGCTTAAACAACATTCTTGAACTGATTTCTTGAAATTCTTGGAATTGAACTTCATCACCACCAGCATTTCTATTTCATCCACTGCTGGATATATATGCCTCCTTCTTTTGTTTTCAGATTTGGAACTGAACTCCACCATAAGTCAATGACTATTGTATTTTCTCACTCTGATGAATTTCTTTTATCGATATTCTGTTTACTATAAAATATCCTAGAATTAATTTTATTGATAAAAGTAATGGGGCAGCATTATGATTTTTTTTATTGTTATATTTAAGAAGAAATTAATTCTAGTTTGAATTGATGGAATATATAAAGCTAGAAGAATTGTGTATGTTTCAGAACAAGCCCAAATTCAGGAAATTCTAATATTTCCTAGTCTGAATGAGAATGTCCTAACACTTGTCAGATGTTCTAGTATTTCCTAGGCTAAACTTGAAATGCAAATCCTTGCTTCTTACTCAAAGCCGTAACACTTGTTAGATGTTCTAGTATTTCCTAGGCTAAACTTGAAATGCAAATCCTTGCTTCTTACTCAAAATCTGAAGTTTTAGTTTTTCCTGGCCCAAAACCCGAAGTGGCAAATAGTTAACAAAGGAAAGATCATTTCTAGTTTTTCCTAGGACAAACCCGAAAATAAAAATAGACAATTTTCAATACTTTTGTAGGGAGAAATTTTTTGTATTTAAAGTAAATAAAAGATGAATTGATTAAAAACAATATAATGAATATAATACATATTTTTTTCCTTGACAGAAAATAACAATTTCATTGTAATTTCTAATCAAAAAAATGAAATAAGACAAATTGAAAACAAAGCTAACTTTCATTCATTATTTCTGGTTGACTTTAAAGAACTGAAATTGCCAATTTTTTATCGTTATGGACAAATATTTTAATATTTTGATTAGTCAAAGATCAATATAAAATATGAAGTAAAAAATTTTAAAAGTTAAAAAACACAACTCTCATTTATTTTTGCAATGTAAGCTTTTGTGGCATTTAGAATTATACAAAATTTTATTCTTTTTGCATAAACATAATTTAGATGCACAATGTTTCATGCATTGATAGTGGTATAGCCCTATGTACTTCCATTTACATATGATGCAGCCTTCATCAATGAAATTTGTGTATTCTTGGAGATATTCTCTACAGAAAATTTTCTGCTGACAAATATTGAACTCTGAATGGAAATACGTGAAAAGTGAAGATCTTTGTTTTGTAACTGTTTTCAGTAAGGGTTTTCACTAGGAAAAACTAGAAATTCCAAACTTTAAGAAATGTTCGCATTTTGAGTTTACCCTAGGAAATTCTAGTATTTCTTGAATTCAGGTTTGTCCTGTACTGTATATACCATATCCTTGTTTTCAGTAAGGGTTTTGACTAGGAAAAACTAGAAATTCCGAACTTTAAGAAATGTTCGCATTTTGAGTTTGCCCTAGGAAATTCTAGTATTTCTTGAATTCAGGTTTGTCCTGTACTGTATATACCATATCCTGATGTTAATAGATTTCAATTAGTTGATGGCAACAACTATTGGTAAAAAAAAAAAAGAAGTTATTCAAAGTTTAAAATAATTGCTACATATTTACCTTTGGAGTTATTAAAATAACTCCAAAGGTAATGTTTCCTGTAAAGTTTGATTGTATTGTTTATTATTAATTAGTAAAACATTTAATTCAAAGAATTTCCTTGAATAACTTTCAATTTCTCATGTTTAGGTTTTCTTTATGGTACTGATTGCATTTAAGAATAATCAATATTTTATTCAGACAGAAAATAATAAATCAATATTAAGGTATAAAAATTATTTGAAAATGCTTAATAAAAATATTACTTCCTATAAATGCTTGTTTAAATTTTTTATATTTAGTAACAAAAATAATTATCATTGCATGTGTATATATAATTTTTATTAAGATTTAATTTAAGATATTTTGTACATATTAATATGATGGATAATACATTTCTACTCTATTTTATAATACAATCCAAAAATAATATAATTTTTTTCATTGAAACTTTTGATATATATTAAATCTTTATCAAAATATTTTTGAAGTTCAAGATCTTACAAAATTGAATGCAATATTTGAAAATATATTTAATAGATATATATATTGATTTACAAAATGTGGCTATATGACAGATTTTTAGGTTAGCACTATTATGCACTTAATAAATAATAGTGTAAATATGTTTTTAGACTTTTATATGCATTAGCAAATGAAAAAAAAGCAGTGATTTGCTTTACAGCACTGATCTAGTACAGCGGTCGCCAACCTTTCGTATCTCATGGACCACTAAATTTATGATTTTAAATTCAGCAGACCACTAACACGAATTTTTTTTAAAAAGATAAATAAATTCATAAGACAATGATAGAAAATCTCCATTTTATTAATTTGAAATACATTTATTACAAGTAAACTTAACAAAATTATAGTTTAGTTATTACAAATATAAAATAAATCTTATAATGAATATTATAACTAAATTGTTCCTTATTAAAGTATACACATTTTTAATGTGATTTTTTGTTCCTGTTGTTTGAAAGAAGAGTATGGAGAAATTTTAAACTTGTTCATAAACATTTTGAAGCACTCAAAAATTGACTTTAGCGAATTCAAAATTTTTTGCGAACCACTGGTTGGCAACCACTGATCTAGAACATAATTCTCATAATAACAAGGTATGTCTATATTATAAAACTTTGATATAGCTTTTAAATTTAATTACAATAATTGAGTTAATTTCTATCGCAGACTTTAATTATGTGGTATTCAGTGTGAAATTTTTTTTAAAATTTTTATTTTTGATTAAAATCATTGTTTGTAATTAATAAATTGTATTTTAATTGGGTTAAATTATAAAATTTTCATCATCATAAAACTATAAATTTGAAATTAATTAACGCTTGCACAATATAACTAGAAAATAAAATTCAGGGTGCAGATTTTTATTCTTTGGTATCATTCATTTATAAGTTATTCAAAGGAAGTTAAATTATTCAAATCATAAAAATAATCATTAATGCTAAGGAGATTGAATTAAATGTATATTTAATTATGAAAATGATAATCATATCTTTTTTTTGCTAAATCATCATGATTTTTTCACTAATATTTTAAAATATATTAAAATTTTTAGAGTATAACATAAATATAATAAAGCAATGAGAAATACAGTTTAATGTGTGATTTTTTATTTATTTATTTAGGTGATTTGTTTGTGGAGGCTGACTCTATTACACAATCGCGATGTCTGTCAAGACTGCAATGTTGGATATACACGTGGACCCCGCCTTAATGAAAAATTCAGGTAATTATCTTGAGGTTTCGATACTTGTAATTATTTTCTTTTGTACGTAATAATCATAAAAATTTTGAATAATATATTGCAAAATATTTATCAGACCAAAGATCATCTGTGATTCAAAGTATTGAAGAAGCTCTTAAGACTTATTCACTTAAGAGATTACAAGAAATTTATCTTGATAGTGGTAAAGAATCATTTGTTGTATTTGGAACAAATGATAATAGGTTAGTATATCATTACAATTAAATATATATATATATATGATGAATAATCTTTTATAGGGAATAGGGAATTTTATACTTGCTGATTTTTTTTTTTTTTTTCTAGTGTTACATGCACTCTGAAAACATACAAGACAGGATTGATTAGTATAACAGTGGAAGGAGATCATGATGCCATTATATTTAATGACATTGTAAGTTTTTATTTCTAAATTATACCCTAATACTATAAATTATTTGATTTAACAATATCATATTTTCTTATTCAGAAATTTGAAGGACTTAGAAAAAAATTGCAAGAAATATTAGAAAGTCAAGTTGAAAAGTGAGTTATTTTTTAAATTATTAATAGCAGTTTTAATAAATTTGCTGTTATTTTAAGCATGATAAAACAAATATTGCCAATACTTTATCATGCCAATAAAAAAATGCTTTTGAAACTCAAATTTTCATTTAAAGTATGTTAAAGGTGAGTATGAAATAATATAAATAGAAAATTTTAACTTTTTGCATGGGTTTTTGAATATTTATTATTGTTTGCACAGTTTATTTCTTATTATCCTGAAACAACCACCATTTCATAAATCCTTTGTAATAGCATGATTCCTTGTTTTTATTATCCACAATATTTTTTGTACTAAGTATGAGTCTAAAATTGAGATATTTTTAATAAAATATAAAAATCTTATGGTTTCTATTTAAGTAAATTAAATAAATTTCAAACAAAAGCAGTAATCTCTCATTTTAAAATAAAATTAAATTTCAATAAATTTATCAAAATTCCTTAAAAGGAAACCAATTTTTCCATTATTTTTTAAGTATAAAATCAAATTATTTTTATAATAATATAGTATATATAAACTTGGTCTTAGCACCTAGAAATAGAGCTTATAGTGACCAATAAAGCATATGATAACTTTACTATGCAAAATATTTTGAATAGAATATGCTTTTAGCACCTAGAAATAGAGTTTATAGTGACCAATAAAGCATATGATAACTTTACTATGCAAAATATTTTGAATAGAATATGATGCAAATATGAATTATATATAGGGTATTTTATCAATAGATGTAACATCGTAATTAGATATTACAATCAAATTGATATTTGAAAGATTTTGAAAAATGTTCTAAGGGTTCATCCATAAACTACGTCACGCTATTTTGAACACTTTTTTACCCCTCCTCCCTCCCCTTCGTCATATTTCGTCACACTATTCTTGACCCCCTGATCATGACGTAACAAATTGGAAGACACCCTCCTCTTTTATTTAAAATTTTTTTTCTGATTTTAAATTCTTGACCCCCTGATCGTGACGTAACAAATTGGAAGACACCCTCCTCTTTTATTTAAAATTTTTTTTCTGATTTTATGTAAAAAAATAGGAATAATTTTACATTGGGATATAATTACATATATTTTTTAACTTAAAAATAAACTTTAGCAGAAGTGGATACAAATGTCTTAAAATTATATAGCATATTTTATTTAAAAAATGTAGCTTCAAATATGTTACATTACCATCTTTATTTTTTGAAAAATAAAACATAAGTGTTGTCTAATTTCAAAATAAAACTAAAAATTAAAAATCTAACTGCTCTCTTCAGTGTTTAAATAACTATTAAACAAATTCTAAGCAGATAAGTAGTCCAGTACTTTTTTAACATAACCATTGTTTTGGTTTATGAGAGAGTGATAAATGAAATCGTTACATTATCAACATATAAAAGATTTTTATAAATTTTTAGGATTTAATTTTTAATCATAGTGATGTAAAAGTATTGTATTTAATTTGTATACCATGACGTCTCAATTTGTATGACTCCCTCCCTCCCCAACGTTATTTTTCGTCACAAATCTCCTCCACCCTCCTCCTCCTAACAGCGTGACGTAGTTTATGGACGGATCCTAAATTATAAAGTACACCTAATCCTTGATTTACAAGTAACAGTGTGACGTAGTTTATGGACGGATCCTAAATTATAAAGTACACCTAATCCTTGATCTACAAGATTCACTGTTGAAAAATTGATAATCAATTTTCATTTTACATGGTACAATTTCAGTTTAACGTGATTTAAATCTAATACTGACACAATCATAATATGATCATCATCATAATTTAAATTACAGACAATGACAAATAACAAACCCTTAGCTGTTCCATCAGTACTGGCAAGCAACCTCTATGTAATATTGTGTAGTATACATGATCTTTAATTTTTGTATAATAATCAATTATTAGAATTGTTAATCAAGATATATAATAATTCATAAATGATGAAAAAAATCATAGTAAATTATCAGTCGTGTTAATCTTTCAATAAATTATTTACTTGACATTGATCCGAACGTGAATAACAGGTTAAAATTTGGAAGAGAATTTACAAAACTTAGATCAATATGAAGAGATTTATAAGGAATTAAGTAAAAATAGAAAGCAAACATTGATGATGAATTTTATTCAGCTAATTATAAAAATTTCTTTAGAAAACGAATTTTAAAAATCTGAGATAGAAGAAATTAGTGGCAATAATGGTGATTTTGATGAACTGAGGTAAAAGACTGTTTCAACATTAAAAAGTCAAGTTATGAAATAAGCTTGTTTTCATGCATTTTGAATAGTTTGCACTTTTATTATTAAATTTTTGTTGTATATCTTATGAAATTAGTTTTAATTTATTTTAAATAAGATATCAATTATTTGAATATTACAGAACCTATTCCTTAATTTTTCTATGCAAAACTTATTCTCAATTTATGCAATTTTGATTTAAATGTTCCCTTTGCAGAATCATTCTACCATGTAAATTGAGGGGTAGGTATAATTAAGTTATAGAGAGAGAGTAAACCAATAGATAGTAAAATATAATGAAAATTGAAAGAAAAGTGTGAAGATAATTTGTAAAGTGTAAAATATTTAATAATAATGACATTATATTCATAATTTGTAATAGTCAATACCAGATATCTTATTCAAAAATATATACAGATATTACTTTATTATTCAAAAACACAAAAATAACATTTTATTTATTTTTTATTTAATCACAAAACTTTGTTACTATTTGAAAAATTAAGTGCCATAAGCAAACATTTTATAAAAATGTAGTTATATTAATGAATAGGCAAAACTTTGTAATAGTTTTGAAAATAAATTTTAAAATTTGCACAATGAAAATAACATATATATATATAAAAATAGTTAACTATATCTTTTAAATATAGTTCTATGAAAATTAACAATGTTAGCATTAAACACATGGTAGTATCAGATGTGTATGTTGAAACAGAAATATTTGCCATAATCTGACAGTAAATCACTACCATTGTTGTGGGTATTTCTACACAAAGGAAAATAGTCCCTATTAGTTAAATTTAATATTAATATTTTAAAATATAAAAAGGATATATTATCAGAAAGCTAAAAGCACTATTAGCAAGGAGATATTTATTGATATAAAACGTTTTTCGGAGGCTTTCTCGGTCCCTCTTCAGTATACAGTTTGTTTACATTAAGAACACAAGAACATTTTAGAATAATATAAGAAACGCTTTCAGTTATTTAGTATTCTAATAATTCGAACATTCTTAAAAGTTAAAAATTAAAATTAAAAGATTATAATTCTAGCAATTTTTCAAAAAATTAAAGATTAATATCGTAACAACAGAACATTTTAAGATCAGTACCAACATAACACATAGTCTAATAAAAACAATTGTTGAAAAATCTAGGTTACATAGTTTTAACAAGTATAGAATATATAATACATATTAATAAATAAAATAAAATAATATACAGTATACAAGAGGTATAAATATTAAGAGTTCATATATGTTAATAAATAAAATAAAATAATATACAGTTTACAAGAGGTATATATATTAAGAGTTCATATATCTTGGTTAGATGCTCAATAATCATCACACAGGAATACAAGAATATGGTCTTCCGTCTTTCCATATATTTAGAAACGTATGTAGTCATATGTGTTGGTCTAGGATATTTATTATTATTTATTAGAATACTAAATAACTGAAAGCGTTTCTTATATTATTCTAAAATGTTCTTGTGTTCTTAATGTAAACAAAGCTGTATACTGAAGAGGGACCGAGAAAGGGTCCGAAAACGTTTTATTCAATAAATATCTCCTTGCTAATAGTGCTTTTGGGCTTTTTGATTTACAAGTAAGGCAAGTGGTTTTATATGAATGATTATGATATATTATCCTATAATTTGTTGTTTTGGGAAATAAAATATCGAAATATTTAAAATTTGAGATGATTTTAAAATATATATTTTAAAATCACGCGACAAAATTTAATTACTAAAATTTAATGACTATTGTTGTTATTTACAAATTGCGTATGAATAGTGTTACCTTTGGTGGTTTGGCTGTCAGGTTAACTTGAAACAGACTTGAGCTGATAATAGATCAAGATTGTACAGTTCTTAATAAAACATTATAAATCAAAGAAATCTAATATTTGAAATATTTTTGATCATAAATTATTATCTTAAAGAAATATACCTTTAAAATATTTAACAAACAGTTCTGGAAAGAACTAAAAATTAATTTTCAAATTGCCCTTTAGATGGGATGCTGTATAGTAAAGCAGTTCATTTACCACTTTAGAAGATCCAGGTGCCACATTTTCAGTTTTTCAGGGAGTGTCTACTGGCATGGCCCATTGAATCTCATTCGTCATCCTTCTGATTGATCCATCATAGATGTTGGCAGCTTGTGATGAACTCTTAAAAATGGTCACTCCAGATATACTACATTCTTTATGTGATATGGACAAATATTCATATCAATAAATTTTATGTTTATATATTTAAGTTTTTTCTTATATTAATCAAGTCTATATCTTTTTAAAACTTCGATAATATTTATATCGTATACATTGTAATCTATATACTTAGAGATTTCTGTATTCCAATCATATTTTTTCATTATCAAAAGAGATGTTTTCCACATTAAATTTCACATTCTATATTTGATTAATTATTATTATTTCACTCCAATTTTTGACTCATACAGCAGTTTTGTTACATTAAGTGAAACTTATTTAATTTACTCAATTAAATAATAATAATAATAATAATAATAATAATAAATACATGAATAAATTCAAAAATACACTCAGCCATCAATTTACACGGTAGATATGTTCCTGGAAAAATCATGCAAACCAAAGCCGTGTAAAACGAGACACAGAATTCCTACAAAATAGAAGGATGTGTTCAATTAAACTGTAAACCGTGTAAATCGATATAATGAAGATAACGAAAAGTTGAGGATATGTTCTTTATAACAGTGTAAAATGAGATAAGGATTAAAGGAAAAAAAGGGGGAATTGGTTCATTAATTTTTAGACACAATTTAATGCTTATACTTTTTCAATTTATTTTTGAAAATGAAAGCATAAACATTAATTAACATCAAATACGGTACAAAAAAAATTAACAATATTCCGTACAAATAAAAACAATAAAAGCAATCAAACATAAATAGGCGAGCTGCAAGCGCATGAGTTGAGTTTAGTTGAACTGCAAAACTTAGACAGTAAAAATTAATAGTGAGCGATAAATTGTGAAAGCGAAAGTGGACTAAGAAGAACTGTGAGTTATTCTGAATTAAAGACATAAATTAGTGTTGTATGAGATAATTATCAGATTTTGTATTGAATTTAGTTATAGTGAAACAAGATTATTTTGTTTTGTGTGTAAATAAATTGGACAGTACGAAATATAGCTGTATTCACTCTTTATTAATCTCTACGAACTCGTAAACCTACGAACTCGTAAACCTACAAAACGTGAAAATATGATACTCTTTTAATTTATAAATGGCATAACACAAAACATTCAAAATAAAACCCAAAAAAAGTTTATTATTTTTATTTAAAAACCGTGTAAATTGAGTGCCGTGCAAATCGAGGGCTAGATGTATTAAAAATGCAGATATTTTAATCAATGCGGCGGTGTAGTGGCTAAGGTGCTTCCCTGCGGCGCTGAATGTTGTAAGTTCAAGTCTCGCTTGCGTACATTGTTTTTTCAAGTGAATAAATTAAAATATTATTTGCAATAAAATTTCAAGTAAAAGTAAGTTTTTTTTGTCATAGTTACAATTTGGCAAAATCACTTTTCAGTTATTGTTCCATGTCTTTCTCGCTTTATCTTTCTCTCACTCTCTAATTGCCGTAATTCACTATGCGTAGGGTGATATCTAAATAGCCATTTGCGCTCAAAGCCTCTTTACGTATCCCCATACGTAAAGAGTAGTACAGTCAATAGGGCGAACTTTGGACCAGCGGGGGTAACTTTGGACCACCCAGTAAATATGCATTATTTCTTGTTTGTACTTTTTACAAATTAGATATAGCCTCGCTAATTTTTTATAACGTGCAAAACTTTCCGAAATCATGAATAATTTGAAAAATTATTTAATGTTTACATATGCAAATTAGGCCTAATTGCTTTCGTATTTTTTTTCTTTTATTCTTTTGACTTTCGTTCTCTAATTTTCGGTTTTACTAACCGAAAATTAACGGTAATTTGTTAATTGACATCAATCTGGTTTTACTAACCGAAAATTAACGGTAATTTGTTAATTGACATCATGGTTTTACTAACCGAAAATTAACGGTAGTTTGTTAATTGACATCATAAATCTTACTAACCGAAAATTAACGGTAATTTGTTAATTGACATCATAAAAGGAGTTTTGTTAGTAAGATTGGTCTATGCTTACAACTCACACTAATCGAATATTTGCTCGGGGGGCTTTGTTAGTAAGACTGGTCTATGCTTACAACTCGCATTAATCGAGTAAGAACTATTCTTAAAACTCGCACTAATCGAATATTTTCTCGCACTAACCCAAAAACGTTAGAACTAATCGAATCTGTTCTCACGCTAACTGAATAACGGTATCAATTTTTAATAATCGAATCTTTTCTCGCACTAACCGAATAACGGTATCAATTTTAAATCGAATCTTTTCTCGCACTAACCGAATAATGGTATCAATTTCGGACTAATCGAATCTTTTCTCGCACTAACCGAATAACGGTATCAATTTTTAAATCGCACTAATCGAGGCCTACCTGTACTAGAATTTCCTAGTCAAAACGAGAACGTCTTAACGTTTGTCGGACGTTCTAGTATTTCCTAGGCCGAACTCGTAAACATGGGCTGATGTTTGGTGCTTTATAAATTTTTGTAATAAAATGAATGAAGAAATTAATAAAAGTATTAAAAATATTTCTATTTCCTTCAAAAATATAAAATAAAATACAGATATACTGTACTTAATTCACATTCACGTAACATATTTTTCTATAATATACAATTTTACTATCCATTCATGCCATAATGTACAGTCGGTTCCATAAAGTTTTGTACCTACCTCGTAGGGGCTAGGTGTACAGTTGGTTCCATAAAGTTTTGTACCTACCTCGTAGGGGCTAATCCACCGGAAGTTGATCAATTGTAAAGTCAGGTACTTGTACCGAGATTCATACAGTCGGTTCCATAAAGTTTTGTACCTACCTCATAGGGGCTAAGCTACGGAAGTAGATCAATTGTAAAGTGATACTTGTACCGAGATTCAAAACAGTTTCAAATGGACTTGTCTGTTGTGACTGAGAATAGTTTGCCCGAGATTCAAGACAGTTTCAAATGGACTTGTCTGTTGTGACTGAGAATAGGGAGGGAAGACAAAATTTTGTAATACTTTTTTTAATATTTAGAAATAAAAGAATTGACATAATTTTCATCACTACTATCATATTATCTTTATTACATCTCTGTGCTAATATATTATAACTAGTAAATATGCTCATCAAAAATGACAGGTAAAATTAAACTCTTATTGATGAGACTCTTATTCTGTGAAATTAAGAATAAAGAATTGTACTATTAAGGAAAATATGTTATGAAATCTTACCTTATAATAATTAAATTTTTTGCATATTTGATGTAAGTCTAATTTTTTTGTTAAAATGACATTATCATAAATACAGTTTTGTAAATTAATCTGAAATTTCAAGATATATAATATTTTTTATAAAGGATAATCAATTATTATGTAAGCATATTTTCATCATTTTAGACATATCTCTCATGTAAACCATCCTAAGCAATTTATTGGTCTCTTCCTCAATTATATAAGATTTTATTTTTTTCACCCTTCTCACCAATTTAAATATAATGAACTATATGGCATTTTATAAATTTGTAATTGTTAACATTGAGTTTTAATATTAGAAATCAACAATAAATACAGTAAAATTGTATAATACACATTCACTATATGCATTATTCTAATAGTTCTGATGCGTATATTACTGTATTTTTAAAATCTTTTAAATCTTATATAAACATTGGCACAGCTCTGCCCCCATGTAAGAATTTTTTTTTTTTACTTTTATCTCCCTTTAAAATACTTATATGATATTTAGCTTCCCCAAACATTATTTCATTTTTCAATAAATATTGGCTCTTGTGCACAGATTTTATACCGAAATTTTGGATAGATTGCTAAATTAGGTTATCAGTTCAAATGTTACCATAAATTTGTAATTTCTTTTGCATGATTACAGTTTAGCCTAACAGGAAAGAAAATAATATCCAAAAAGTTACTTATAAAAAACTAACAAAAATGACCAACAATTTACTGTTTAGTTTTAGTTAATAAATGCCTCCAGTGTGAATTAACCTTTAAGTACAATCAATATCTGGTTTTGATTTTGAAACATAGCTTATTTATTTGAAGAGAAGGTTTTATGTTGTTATATAGATGTTGAATACAATGTAATATAGCACAACTATATACAGATATCTCTCACAGCATACACACGTGACAACCAGTCAAATCAATACTTACATTTAATTCAAATTAAAGAATTAGATAAATATTCATTTCAAAATTGAAAAAAAAAAATTTATTGATTAGGCTAATCTTCTTGGAGTGGCTTACATACTGTATCTAATGGCACACACAAAGCTATTCACTAAAGCTATCAAAGTAACTTAAGGATTGTATTAAATAAGGTAATATAAAATATAATAAATAGCAAATTACAGTTAAACTATATGTTAAAAATGAAACTATAACAACTATTAAACACATAATCTCAATAGTTTAATGTAATAATACACAGCACAATACTCATCGATTAATTTCAAAAATAATCATCATGTGATCATTAGAAACTATAACAACTTTTAAACACATAATCTCAATAGTTTAATGCAATAATACACAGCACAATACTCATCGATTAATTTCAAAAATAATCATCATGTGATCATTATAATCTAATGAGAGTGCACAATTATTAAAAAATGTGATATTGTAATCCAATAATATTGCCCAACTAGCAGTCATATGGTCATAATAATCCAATGAGATCATTCATGTAGCATTACTCTTTGATATATGTAGATAATTTTGCCACAGTTTTATATTTTGGAAATGATATTAACAGATTAAAAGCTTTAAAAAGAAACATTAAAAAAATTATATAAGTTTCACATATTATTTTTGTTGTTTTATGTTTCCTTGTTTGTGCTTATTTTGTTTTCCCTTTATTTTCCCTTAAACCATGGATTACAAACATGGTCATGACAGGTTCAGTCCCTATTTCTTTGTCAGGATACCTCCAATTAAACGTGGAAGCAGAGTTCCACTATACCTTACTTCATCAGATGAGCGTATTTTAGAATATGATTTTGATCGAATTGTTTTTGATGCTGTTTCACCTTACCAGCGTGTCCAGATTCTTCATTCCCCGACTCTAGGAAATTGTTTGATTCTTGATGATTTACAAAGTAGGTAATATTTTATAAATCTATTTTTAACCTATAATATTAACAATATTTTATTATGTTTTAGATTTAGGTGAGCGTGATATAAACTATACTCATGGTCTTATGAAATATGGTGATTTGTCCTATAATAACAAGGAAATATTAATTCTTGGTGGTGGAGATGGAGGTCTTCTGTATGAACTTCTGAAAGAAAAACCAAAGTTTATAACCATGGTTGATATATCCTTTCTTTCTCTCTCTCTCTTTTTCTTTCTTTTTAATCTTAATTTTATAAAATTCCTTAATGCTCACACATTGATCAAGTTGTGATAGATGCATGTAAAAAGTATTTACGTGGTGCATGTGGTGATGCTCTTGACCAATTGAAAGGTGAAAATTATGAGGTATAAGTTGGTTATCAAAGTTCTAATATAATAATCATGCATGACAAAGTGATTATATGAAAACATACTTCATATATATATATTTTTTTTTATTTAGGTTATTATTGATGATTGTATTAAAATGATGAAAGAATATAAACAAAAAGGAAAGAAATTTGATTATGTTATTAATGATCTCACTGATATTCCAATAGCAACTTCCCCTCAAGGTTGTAATTTTTATTAAAATTTTTTAGTATGCTAAACATGTTATAATCAATCTCCATTTATTATTTCTATTCAGGAGAATTATGGCAATTTGTTCGCACAATTGTTACTATGTCACTTGATCTGCTGCGAACCAATGGAAAATACTTAAATCATGTAAGTAATTAATAAGAATTTAGTATATAAACTCAAATATGATATTATAGAGTAATAACTAATTAGCAACTTTGAGTTTTTATGCAAGTTTTGCTTAAAAACTGTATCAGATTGGATTTTTACAAGATCAATTCCAGATCTTTAAACTTCCAAAAGTTTCATCTTTTACCTATTGAAA
Organism: Olivierus martensii; assembly: GCA_000484575.1. Lineage (NCBI taxonomy): Eukaryota > Metazoa > Arthropoda > Arachnida > Scorpiones > Buthidae > Olivierus > Olivierus martensii. The sequence continues at coordinate 18,770 of AYEL01080837.1, forward strand.
TATTTTCAGTAAAGGGATATTGAAAAATTCTAACCAGAGTTATTAAACACAAACTATTTGAAGTTAATACCTTAAAAACAAAATAACTGAATGATTGACTATTCAAATTTGGAATATTGCTATTTAAAAGCACATTACAAATTTTGGTTTTAAATTTTATATTATAAATTTTTATACATAAAACATTCATTTGGACAGTTTCAAACTCTTTAAAAATAATATAACATTCATCCCATCCTAGAAAACTATTTTAATCAAATAAATTAACTACAAAATTTAATACTATACTTCAGCCTACTTGAAAAACGAAACTAAAATCATTTAATGATAAGTTTTGTTTCGTTTTATTTTATTTGTATAATATTTTCTAAGGCTGTTTTATATTTTTAAAATACAGTAGTCCATAAAATAGTGGATATCAATATAGATATCCACTTCATAGGCAAATGCAAAAAAAAAATAAAAAAAAATCAGGATATGTAATGAAATATAACAATTACTACTGTAAATTTTTATTATTGTAATAAAATTATATTCTGTTTAACAATCCATCTTAACAAAAGAAAAATCTATCCTAATCTTACTATCATAGTAATATTTATTTGAAAAATGATATTCTTGTTACATCTAAGTATACAAGGATCCTTGACTTACAATATAGATATATTTAAAATTTTTGCAATTTGAATATCATAACTCATAATGTTATTTCTTGTAACAGCAATACCATAAATAAAAGTTAGATTCTTTAACTACCAAAACTCAGAATATTGAATAAATTTTTAAAGTATATAGTCATACAGCAATGTTGAATAATTGATTGTTGTTTTTCTTGTTTTAAAGAGTAAATGTGTCTGCTAACATTTTATGTAAATAAATAATAATAATAGGTTAACAAAAATAGAAATGCTTAATAAGAAACAGTATTTATTTATTTTGGAAATTTAAGTCTAACTGTGAAACTTGCCTGAATTGGAGAGTGTCTTTATTATTGCTAACATTTTATGTAAATAATTAGCAAAGACAATACAGCACTATTTAAGCAGTCCTTAAACCACAAAACATTTTATTTAAGAGAAACGTTTTCAGCAAATTCAAGCCATCATCAGCTCTAACAGTATTATAAAGAACAAAAATTTATTCTTTTTAATACTGTTTTTAATTAACAGTATTAAAATTTCTTTTTAATACTGTTAGAGCTGATGATGGCATTAATTTGCTGAAAACGTTTCTCTTAAATAAAATGTTTTGTGGTTTAAGGACTGCTTAAATAGTGCTGTATTGTCTTTGCTAATAATTATACTCCGGTAAAAGCAGTATAAAAGAAGAATCTTATGTAAATAAATAATAATAATAAAATAGGTTAACAAAAATGGAAATGCTTAATAAGAAAAAGTATTTATTTGTTATTTTGGAAATTTAAGTCTAACTGTGAAACTTGCCTGAATTGGAGAGTGTCTTTATTCCCAAAAATAAAATCACATCATATATCCATTTAAAATAATTTATGTTTTCATTTGCCTAAAAATCCTATCTAGTAGTCACTGTAAACATGTGTTTCTTGAAATGTGTAAATCAAATTCCTATGAGTCACTTTATAATTATTATGACAAAAATTCAAATATATATTATCTAGTAGTCACTGTAAACATGTGTTTCTTGATTTGTGTAAATCAAATTCCTATGAGTCACTTTATAATTATTATGACAAAAATTCAAATATATATGTAGTTAATCTATCAATCTATTCATCAGTATTTCTGTTTCATCCGCTGCTGGATATATATGCCGCCTTCTTCTGTTTCCTATGTACTATCTTGTTCAATCTGCATCCACTGGGAACCAATTACTTTTCTTATGTCATCTCTCCATCATTTGTGTTGCTTACCAGGAGGTCTTCCTTTGCCTTGCAATTCTGTAATTCTTTGTCCATCAGTTTTTGATGTATCTTGCTATGTGTTCAAACTAATGACACTTATTGCTTCTGTTATTGTTGTCTTCTATTTTGTTTGTTCTTTTATCTAAGCGTTATACCTGCTACAGACACAAAAACATAAAATACTTTACGTTAAGCATTAAAGGATGTTATACCTGCTACAGACACAAAAACATAAAATACTTTACATTAAGCATTAAAGGACTTTAACATAAAAGTACTTTAAGGTTGATTTCAGACACTTTTTGGAATTTTCGTTAGTATTCGCCATCTAGTGGGAAATTTTATATTGTCGTAGGGGGCAAAATCATGTAACTTTGTAAAAATAAGTCATAGCTTATTTAAGTTGATTGTATTCGATTCGTAATGATAAGATACATCTAAAATCGTTTAAAATATCCGATTATCTATAAAAGTTTGCAGAAAATCATAAAAAACGTGATTCTGAGCCCCAAATTTGGAGCCCCGGACCTTAAAGTACTTTAAGCAGTCTAGTCTATAACAGGTATTAGTCTTGCAGTCCCTTCTGAAGAATCCTTGCATGTAGCTTTCCATGGACTGTTGCGAATTTCTGTTCCATATTCTCTGTAGCGGTCTATGTTTCACAGTCCCTTGGAAAGTTGTTGTATCAGCTACATGTATATCATTCCAATTGCATTCTATATTGAATCTCTTTCATCAATCTATTAGCCAAATATATATTCACATATTATAATATAACAATTAATATTTAATTATAATAATAATGCTAATTATCATTATATGTTATCAAGTGACATGATTAATTTTTTTGAAAATTTTAATGCAAGTTTGAAATTGCAAAAGTCCATAAATTTGATATACAGGCGTATCTCATTATTGCAGTGGTTATGTTCTAGACCAGAGGGTGTCCAACCTTTTGGCTTCCTTGGGCCACATTTGAAGAAAAAAATATTGCTTGATCCTAACAGAAAACATACTAATTCTAACGATAGTTGTTAAGTAAAAAATTTAGTAAATAATGTACAATATATGATATCCACCATGACAAATAAGCAAAAATGTCTTAGCATAATAATCTTTGACTTCTTTTCATTCAGAAATTTTTTTAAATCATTGAGCAGGTCAAGAAATTTTAATCACTGAAATAAGAAATATTTTAGAAAATAGAAATAGGAAATGTAGATAGTTATTTAAATAATAAAAATTTCATTAACTTCATTAAGTACATAAAAATTGCAATGTTTTAAGGAAGTTTATGATTTTATGTTAGGCCTCATTCATTACAGCACTGGGCCACGGGTTGGACAGCCCTGTTCTAGACCATTGCTTTATAGCAGGGGTCGGCAAACTGCAGCTTGCGAGCCACATGCAGCTCTGAAGTAAAATTGAAAATGAAAATAAAACTATCATAGTTTCATTCATAAAATTTTTAAAGAATTTTATTCACATAATGGTGATCATTTGTTTTATACATCTCACAAAACTTTGTGGCATTAAGATGTGAGAAGTGTGATGTCAGGGAGGGGAAAGTGAATGTGGAGAGGGTATACAGAAGGAATGGAGGGGATGATTGAGCACATGGTAGGCAGGGAAGCCAAAGAAAGTGATTAATAAGTGAGCACACTGGGGTCCTCTACTGGGCAAGACAACATTAGTAATGCAAAATGTGAAAGCGGGGAATCTAGAGGAAGCACGTGTAGTGTAGTTGCATGAAATACAGGGCATCTAAAAAGTATCTTTACACTTTTAGAAAGTGGGAAGCATGTGTAGTTGCTTTTTGTGTAGTGTAGTTGCATGAAATACAGGGCATCTAAAAAGTATCTTTACACTTTTAGAAAATCATTAAAAAAAACAAAGATAGCACTTAAAGGTTTTTTTTTATTCAATAAAGAAAGTATCAAAGTTTTTTTTGACAGTTCTTACAACATTTCAATATGTGCATCATTAGTTGCATGCAACACCTCGAGTCACCAAGAGATTTCAAGCAAGGTTCTATGAAGCATTACAGAATTGACAGTCCTAATGGCTGCTGTAATTCAATTTTTCAACACCATCATACACAGTTGATCTCTAGGTTTGTAATTGACGCGGGCCACCAAACGAATCGATTTACGAGGACTATGATGAAAAGATTCATGAATTTGTTCAAACATCATCAGAGCCTCTGTTAGACTGACCAGATTTCACTTTTGGTAAAATGCTACCTGTTGTTATAAATCTCTTATACCATTCATAAATTGTCGGTCTTGAAGACAGATTTTGATCATATGCAGTCCAAAATTTACGTTGTATCTGTGTTGCAGATTTTAATTCGATAAATCACACTACAACTTGCACCATTTCCTGCAGTGAATTACCTGTTGTTATAAATCTCATGCCATTCATAAATTGTCGGTCTTGAAGACGGATTTCGATCATATGCAGTCCAAAATTTACGTTGTATCTGCGTTGCAGATTTTAATTTGATAAATCACACTACAACTTGCACCATTTCCTGCAGTGAAGCCACTTTGAGAAGAAACATATTTTTGATGCCATTAAGGGTGCCATATAGTGTCCACTTCATTTAAAAAAAACTTTGATACTTTCTTTATTGAATGCAAAATCTGTAAGTGCATATCCTTCTTTGTATCTTTTTAATAATTTTCTAAAAGTGTAAAGATACTTTTCAGACATCCTGTATATTTATGTCTCGAATAATTTTTAAATTGTTATGAGGGATAGATTTGGCTCTTCCATCTGAAAAGTTTGCCGACCCCTGGTCTAGAACATAACCAGCCTTTTTTATATATTAATGCATATAAAGGTCTAAAACACTTGGTTAAATGGATGAATTTTAAAGCATTTGCATATAACCTTGGAGGATCCAAGTTTAATTCCAAGTCTCGTATCATCATCAGTTTTCAGGATGACTCTGGGCCTGGCCTATCTAAGTATTAATTTATTTTATATGTTTATTCTATGTATCATTTTTCATTTTGAGATATAAAATAAAAACATGAAATATAATTGAGAGCCAACAAAAAGCAAATTGCCATAAAGCAAAGTATGCCTGTACATGAATGTGCATAGTTGATAAACAAAATTATTATATAGATAGATGAGTAACAATATGAAAATATAGAAATTAAAACTATATATGATATTTTGTGAAAATTAATAAATTTTTAAAATTTTTTTATTCGTATTTTATAAATATTCAGTAAGACTAACCTATCTAAAATTACTGAACTGAAAATTATGTAAATATATGACCTATGTCATAAAACTTGATTATTACAGCCATTATTATAACATTTTCTGTTTAGTCATTATCCAGTAAGACTAACCTATCTAAAATTACAGAACTGAAAATTATGTAAATATATTATCTATGTCATAAAACTTGATTATTACAGCCATTATTATAACATTTTCTGTTTAGTCATTATTGCAAAAAATCTGTTATATGGTAATTTACAATGATAGGCATAATATTAAGTTATACTTATTTTTCTAGAATATAGTAATCAGTATAAATTTGCAGGTTTACACCAAGCACAAGTATTAACATTTGCATGTGCTTTAGTCATAGTTCTGCCCCTTTTGTTCCATGTGGCTGTTCATATCTAGCATTAATGTGCTGCAAAGTGAATGTTGAGAACTGAAACGTGTATGCCTTGAGACATAAACAATGTTTAAGTTTTAGACCAACGCCGTCATTGGACATGCACACTTTCAATTTAGAATTACAAATGGCAGAAGATGGTATAGACAAAGCTTGACAGAGTACAGATGCATCATGGAAAGAAGGTGGAATGCCAAACGTTTTAAGAGAACAGATTGGCATTTTTCTTTGGCTTTGGTGACATTGCGTTTTGCATCGCACATTTCTACGCCATACAAAACATTTGTGACATTAACGCTTGCACTTGATGTAAACCTGTCTTAATATAAATGGCATTGCTGCATAAATATTTGTAGTGTATAAATGTATAGATATAAATTTTTTATATCCATGTATGCCTTGAGACATAAACAATGTTTAAGTTTTAGACCAACACCGGCATTGGACATGCACACTTTCAATTTAGAATTACAAATGGCAGAAGATGGAATAGACAAAGCTTGACAGAGTACAGATGCATCATGGGAAGAAGGTGGAACACTAAACGTTTTAAGAGAGCAGATTGGCATTTTTCTTCGGCTTTGGTGACATTGTGTTTTGCATCGCACATTTCTACGCCATACAAAACATTTGTGGCATTGCTGCATAAATATTTGTAGTGTATAAATGTATAGATATAAATTTTTTATATCTATATATATGTACTAAATAATAATGATTTTCTAAATATTTTATATCAGAATATATGTTAAATCTAAGAACATCCATGCTTGTTGTAAATTTCATTTTTTTTTTTTTTTCATTAAAACAATTTAGGCAATTGGTGATGTGTGTAAAGAAGCATTAACAAAATATGAAGACTTATTAAAAAACCTTCCTTATAAAGTCAATTTCAAGCATCATAGTGCTTATGTGCCATCATTTATGGAAAAGTATCCTTTTATGATTGTATTTTTGTTAATAATAATCTGATTACAATTAAAAAATACTTAACGATTAACTTAGCTGGGTGTTCTATGAAGTTTGGAAGGTTAACTGAAAAACAGATGACATCAGAAGTTTTTAGAAAAATTTCCCATAAGTCTTTAAATATTTGTTATTTCCAAATTTACAAATGCTTTAAATATTCTATATTTGTATTAGCCTTTCTTGACCAATAATCAAAAGAATGCTAAATACATACCATATACCATATCCAAAGATCTCAAAATATTTTAATTGTGATCAACTGTGCCAGTAATTTCCATTCCTCCTTATTTAGAGAAATTTATATTATTAAAATATTTAGAATTTTAATGATCTAAAATTATTTTATACTATTTGAATTATTAATTTGTCCATTTTTACCCATCAGTTGTTTAGTGTGTTAAGTTTTAATTGAGATTATTTTTGACATGATTTTAAATTTAATCAATGATGTTATTAAAGTAAGAACTGAGTTTGTTACTCGTATCTTGTTTCTAGCATTTACTGATTTTTGACTGAACACTAAATGACTTTAATAGCAAATTTTTAAATTATTTGACATTTTCAATTTTATCCAAAATATAAAAAGCCATGGATGCATTAATTATCGTGTCTAGTTCAAAATATACTTTAGTCATTATTTCCCAAAATATGAAAATGTTTTTGAAATGATGATGCCTTCATAAACATATTGAATTTATGCACACCATTATTATAAGATCTATTCATAATGAATTTCCTGCTGATAAATTTATAAATGCATATAGCCTGAAAAGGAAAAGATAAGTAAATTTTTACCTGTTGACCTTCATAAACATACTGAATTAATGCACACCATTATTATAAGATCTATTCATAATGAATTTCCTGCTCATAAATTTATAAATGCATATAGCCTGAAAAGGAAAAGATAAGTAAATTTTTACCTGTTGAGAACAAAATTTATTTGCCTAGATTATTTTATGAAAAGAGAGAGAAACTTTCTAAAAAGGGAGGCATTGTCACAAAAAAAACTGGAAACTACTAACTTATGATGATTAATTTTGAATTCACAAAGAAAATTTGTTTATATACTTTGTACAGAAAATGAGCAAAAAAACATTTAACAATTATTAGTTTTACCATTTCTGTTTACATTTACAGTACTGTATAATTGGAAAATGATCAAAACTACTGTAATTACAGTAAACATTTCATATTGCAATAGCAATGTTTGGCTATTAAACATACAAAGTAAAGTTTTATGTAAAGAAACTGAAATTTTTGCTATAATTTAAATTGAAATATTCTGAATACTGCTATTTACCATCCTGGAGGACTGGGTTCAAATTGGAGTTCCACATCTCCAGTTTTGCCAGAGAGGTCCGGGCCTGGCCCGTTGAAGTCATTCTTCATCCATCCAGTTGACCCCATCAAGAGTGTTGGCCAGCCTGTGATGGGGTCTATAAGTGGCCACTGTCAGATGAAAAATATCCCATGAGGATATGGTATCTTAACCAAACTAACCTAACCTGAATACTGCTATAATTTTTGTCTACAAAATCAGTAATTTCCATATTTACTTTAAATAAAACTTCGCCCCAGTTTTCTAATATTTTTAATATAGTATGTTGGTATTAAGTGTAATTTTTGATTACTGTTTCAATATGTTATGTAGCATGAATCGTAGAACAATGTCTATAAATTTTAAGCAGTTACCACTTTGGAGGATCCAAAGTCAATTCTGGGCTTTCACACGACCAAAGTAAAGTTTTATGTAAAGAAACTGAAAATTTTTGCTATAATTTAAATTGAAGTATTCTGAATACTGCTATTTACCATACTGGAGAACTGGGTTCAAATTGGAGTTCCACATCTCCAGTTTTGCCAGAGAGGTCCGGGCCTGGCTCGTTGAAGCCATTCTTCATCCATCCAGTTGACCCCATCAAGAGTGTTGGCCAGCCTGTGATGGGGTCTATAAGTGGCCACTGTCAGATGAAAAATATCCCATGAGGATATGGTATCTTAACCAAACTAACCTAACCTGAATACTGCTATAATTTTTGTCTACAAAATCAGTAATTTCCATATTTACTTTAAATAAAACTTCGCCCCAGTTTTCTAATATTTTTAATATAGTATGTTGGTATTAACTGTAATTTTTGATTGCTGTTTCAATATGTTATGTAGCATGAACTGTAGTACAATGCCTATAAATTTTAAGCAGTTACCACTTTGGAGGATCCAAAGTCAATTCTGGGCTTTCACACAGTTTTTCAGAAGGATCCGGGCAAACATTGTGTTGGCTGGACCATGATGGATTCTAAAATGACCCTCGCTAAATATAACACTTATTGGGGACATAATTTAAATCAACCAATTGCGGTCTCATACCTTCAAATTTTTCAGGGCTTATTGAATTGTATTCATCAACCTTGCAGTTGATTCCATCATGGATGTTAGCAAGTCTATGAGTATGGTTTAACCCAAATTGCGAGGCCAGATTGGCTGTGTGAAAATGCTTCAGCTTTTCATGCTAGAGGTCCCCGGCTTTCGATTAGTGGAACCATTCTTTGGAAATATTCATGGTATCCGGGCCCTGCCCATCGAACCCGCCCTCTCAATCCGGTTGACCCCTCCGCAGGGGAAAAGCTTATGGAAAGCTTTTCATGCTAGAGGTCCCCAGCTTTCGATTAGTGGAACCATCCTTTGGAAATATTCATGGTATCCGGCCCCGGCCCATCGAACCCGCCCTCTCAATCCGGTTGACCCCTCCGCAGGGGAAAAGCTTATGGAAGGACTTGTTTCATCTAGTGAAAAGTGGCGACATCTGTTCTTCCAGGGTCAGGACATTTTTTGAATAAGTTTCCCTGGATGAGCCTGCATGGCAATGCTTCGGCTTTCCACTCTGGAGGACCCAGGTTCAAGTTTCGGGTCCCACCCCTTGAAAATATTTATCATGGGATCCGTGCCCAGCCCGTCGATCCCTGTCCTCCACAATCCGGCTGACCCCTCTGCAGGGATCAGCAGCCTGTGGAAGGGCTTTTTTCGCCCCGCCACATAGTATTCTACCTGAATGGAGTGTGGTATCATCTGTTGACAAAAAATCTTCCATTCAGTTTGATGGGTTCACCAGTATATTAGCACGTAATTGGGTCAGGGATGATCGCATCGAACAATAGGAAAATGATTAGCAAAAAATCTTAGGTCCACACTACTATCAAGGTTTATTCGATCCGTGTTTTTTAAATCGTGCCAATTTTATCGGGTTTTAGCTAACCTGTGATGAATTCTTAAGTAAGTGATAAATTCCTTTACATTCTATATAAGTACTGTAATATAATTTCATATCTATTGTTGACGGCGTGTTTAAACATTCACTTATTAACAGGAACAATGGGTTCAACTGCCGCGTATACACTTCCAAATTTTTTCAATAACAGTCAGACACGCTCTTCACCTGACAGTCGAACTCGTATCAAGTTTAGACAGCCCATGAAGGACATTAACATTGCCACTTTTCCAAATGCTGTACTAAAATGGAAACGTATATAAAATTCAAAAATTTTATCTATACAAATTATGGATATTTCTATAATTTATTTCTGAAGTTTTAAGGCCGAATGCATATTTAATGCTGTTGGCCGGATGGCCGCGTGGTAAAGCTTTGGCTTACCACCCTGGAGGATCTGGGTTCAAATCCGGGTCCCACACCTCCAGTTTTTCAGGAGGGGTCCGGGCCCGGCCCGTTGAACCCCATCCTTCAACCATCCGGTTGACCCCATCACGGGTGTTGGCCAGCCTGTGATGGGCTGTACAAGTGGCCGCCGCCAGATACAGTATATCCCATGAGGATATGGCGGCGTAATCTAATTAACCTAACCTAACCATATTTAATGCTTTAAGAACAGTATTTTACAACAGTCCCATAGTTCTATTTAACAGGTCACTTCTTAAATGCTAACCAGTTAATCGAATT
>AYEL01080841.1:0-72245 GCA_000484575.1 Olivierus martensii
TGACTTTTAATGCTTAATAGAAAATTGGATTGATAGCGAAGAATTAAATTAAAAAACATGCATAATTAAAAGCAATTATGTAGTAATTATATACTGTATATTTGCAGTAAGTTCATTTGATTACACAAAGTTTTTAATTATCCTATCTATATTTCTGAATGCTTATTCAAAAATGTAATTTTAAAAAAAAATTTAAATGTGATGTGGCCTGTGGCAATCTTACAGGCTCATTAAATGGCTCTTGAATTAAAATGAATTTGACATGCCTGATTTACAGCATTAACCTTTTTCATTTTAGTCTTCAGACTCTTATTGGCAATGGTTTTTAACAATTCTAATCTTTTTGCATTTTTAGCAGACATTTGTATTTTAAATTGTATTTAGCTTTATTTTATACCTGTATATTGTTACTTTATTTGGCTTATGTCATTATATATCATTTTGTGTAATAATTGTATATTTTCTTATAATTGTTACTGATTCCTTGTTCTGATGTTTTATTTTTTATTTATTGTCTTTTATGCCACTTTTCGATATACTTATTTTGTTGTTGTATCATTTATAGTTTAGCTGGCATCATATTATATTTTTAAATTTAGATGATTATAATAATAAATTTTGGTACAGTTTGGCCCATGAGGCCCTTGTGCCATTAAACATAGAATAACCAATCATATAGAATTTTATTTTATTAATCACATAGAATTTTATTTTATTAAAACAAAAATACAGCTGTAAAATAAATTATGTTTTGAGGCAGATTAACAAATACAAATAAGTAGGCACTTTTATTTAAATTAAATTCAAATTTAAACTTTATAAACTAAACAGTTATAAATATAAAAATAATTTGACATTTTTATCATAAAAAAGTGAAAGACAAAGTGAAATTAGTTTTATTAATGAATAATCAAAACTTAATACTCTTAAATTGTAATGCAAAAGCATCAGAGTTTTCCCATTTTAGGACATAACCTATTACTTGCAGCTTTCATAGAAATTACCACTGCGTTAATAAAATTTTTCATTAAAATATTTTAATACTAAATGTTTGTGGAATTTTAATTGTTCTGTTTTAATCTTTTAAACTAAAGTTGCATTGATAATCAAATTGATCAATTACTGATTAATCACATGATTAGTCATATATTTATATCATATATATTAGTGTATAAGTGAGTCCTCAATTCAGCTTCTGGGTAATGGTAAAGGTCAAAACCAGTATATAAGCTGACCCAAAAATTTTAAGAATGAGAACAATGTGACATCATAGATAATTGTTTTTATAATTTTTAAATCCAGTTCAGAATTGAAATAAATAAGATGTTTAGACAAAATTCCAGACTTATATCATCAAAGTGTCATGAACAATACAGAGAGAAGCTGGATAGAGGCAAAGCATGAATATGATTTTCTTTGTATAGAAGTATTTGACAGAAAATATTAAAGAAATATTTAAATATTTCTGTTATTTCAAAATTTTAACAAAATAGCTAAGAAAGTTTAAACAGTAGAAAATGAGAATCAAAACTTGAAATTAAAATTTTACTGTGGCTGATAGAAGTAAAGTTCTGAAATTAATGAATGTAGAGGTAGTAGGAAGAAGTGTAAATCTGATATCCATAATCATTCCTTATTTGATAAATGATTATAGAACTATCAGAGAATGCACATTGTTATCTATGATAACAATGCTACATTTCCATTCAATATTGACTAATTATGCATAAAAGAATGGCTTCCATATATACTTTTACTTTAATCAATTTAAAAAAGATTGATCTAGGCATTTCCAATCTTATTTGTGAAATGTCTGATTAATTTATCAGACACTTCACAAATAAGATGCCAGATTGGATGGAAATGCCAGAGATTAATATTTTCATATTTATTTAAATATTAACATTCAACATATTTGCATCAAAGAATTAGGTATTTCTTAGGAATAAATATGGGAGATTCCATAACTGCCAAAGAAAACCCTACTAGAATAGGAAAATGCTTTATGACTGCTTTATATATTTTTGATCCTATTTATACAATATATAATATCTGAATATATAAAAAAATATTGATTTATGAACAATAATATACAAGGTGCGCCAGCTAAATCCAGACAAATTTCAAATTGAATTTCCCGCCATATTTTACGTCAGCGCTACGATACTGCTGACGTTTTAGTAAGCCAGACAGACGATGCGTTTGAGGATAAGTACAAAATAGCTGATCAGTTAAGATCGAGTGCAGAATATAATCGGAGAGCAGCGATAATAGCTGATCAGTTAAGATCGAGTGCAGAATATAATCGGAGAGCAGTGATAATAGAAGGCCTTCCGCACTGGACGTTCACCTTCCGAAATAATTGGTTCTTTAACTATCCAAGATCGACAGTTTATGATGTTGCTGTTAGATATGTGGCTTCAGAGAGGTCTGAAAAAGGTTCTGCCAACCCGGCAAGGAAGAATCATTCCAGGGGGAGATCATCAAGGACACCGGAAGTTGTCCAGGGGAGATCGTCAAGGACACCGGAAGTTGTCCAAAGGATTCAAGAGCTCATCTCAGAGGACCCAGGGCAATCTCTCAGGCAGTTGGCAAAAACATTGGGTGTGAGTGAGGCCACAATGCGTCGAATTGCAGAAGAGAACCTACAGTACAAGTCCTACGTCATAAAAGTACGACAGATGCTGTCTGATACCGCTAAAACAAAGAGAGTTGTTCGCTGCAACTTGCTTCTGTGTTCAATGAAGAATGAAGCTGCAGGACGCATCAGATTTTTTTCTGATGATAAAATTTTTGCTGTTGATGCCAGAGTACACAAGAGAAATGACCGTTGGCTTGCCTATGACCTTGAAGATGTCCCCGTAATAGCTAGGACGAAGTTTCCGGCCAGTGTTCACGTCCTAGCTGTTATTTCCGGTGAAGGTGACGTCATGCCGCCGCATGTCTTTGGAAAGGGGGAAACCATAACAAAAGAGGTTTACTTGCATGTTCTTACAACAATAGTGAAACCTTGGATAGAAACTGTGGCTTTCGGGAGACCCTACATCTTCTAACAGGACGGCGCACCTGCACACATCAGTCATTTAGTGCAAAACTGGTCAGACAACATGGATATGTTTTGGTCTAAAGAATTCTGCCTCCTAACAGTCCAGATTTGAACATAAGTCATTTAGTGCAAAACTAATTGTCAGACAACGTGGATATGTTTTGGTCTAAAGAATTCTGCCTCCTAACAATCCAGATTTGAATCATTTGGACTATTACGTATGGAGCGTTGTTGAAAGGGTCTCTAATAGGTCGAGACATCCTAATGTGGCATCTCTCCAGGCTGCTATTGAGGCAGCAAGCAGGCATTGCACAGGGCATGTCATCGTTTCCAATCGAGGATCTAGGCAGTAATTGAGGCAGAAGGGAATTATATCGAGTAATTTTAATCTAAAGGGATCCCCATTATGTGCAAATGATAATTTTCGATAATTTTATTCTTTTTGTTAAATAAAATTTTGTTTAATTAAATTGTCTCATAATTTTATTCTTTTTGTTAAATAAAATTTTAGATCGGAAGAGCGGTGTTTAATTAAATTGTTTATTTTGTCCGGATTTAGCTGGCACACCCTGTTTAATTATAAAGTTGTTTATTTTGTCCGGATTTAGCTGGCGCACCCTGTATATCCATGTACTTAAAATACTAATACTCTACTATCCTTGATTAAAAATACATAAAACTCAAAGCACAATAGTGGGATACAATTAAAACTTTTAATTATAAAAATTGCAACTGATAAGAGCTCATAATATGGCTCAAAATGTTTTCGTAATGAAAATTTTTTATTATATCCTGCTAATATGCTTTAAGTTTTTGTATTTCTATATCCTTGTATTTTTAGTAATAAAATCAGTAAGGTGATTACTTTATTAGGAATAAATATGATAATGGATTATGAGACTAACATGAAGATGCAACAATGATGACACTTCTTGACTGTGCTAATGAATTTTATGATTCCATGAAATTTTTCCAATTTTTAACTGACTCAAATATAAGATCTAAATTAACTGACTTTCTCTTTATAAAAATTTTTTCTTCACAAAAATTTTTGGCTTCTATATGGTATCTATTTTCATATTATTAAAATTACAATAATATTTTATATGAAGATTAAAATCGCTTTTTATAATAATTTTTCAGGTGGATAATATAATCTTTTCAGCACATCGAATTATTTTAGCAGCAACAGTACCTTACTTTCATGCTATGTTTACTCATGATATGATAGAAAGTAAACAGAGAGAGATAACTATTCAAGGTATAGATGCGGGGTAAGTAGTGAAAGATAAATATTATTTCAATTTATATCTTTCCAGTCACAAGAAACATTTTAAAACAAATTTTAAAAAACAGGAAACGTCATTTTTAATTTAACAGAAATATTTTCAATGTGAATGTAGACCAGCTTCATTTACATTCAAACATAAAAACAATTAAATATAAAATTCCAAAATGGAATAGATATTAATTTTATTATTTTAAACTGAACACAAATTAACATATTATTAACTGATGTCACCAATGACATTTAATGAA
Source organism: Olivierus martensii (assembly GCA_000484575.1). Taxonomy (NCBI): domain Eukaryota; kingdom Metazoa; phylum Arthropoda; class Arachnida; order Scorpiones; family Buthidae; genus Olivierus; species Olivierus martensii. The sequence goes on from AYEL01080841.1 coordinate 4,586, forward strand.
AACTGACATTTACAGTACCATTTATTATCAAGTTTGGCTTCATCAATGTCAGTTAAGTATTGAACGATAGTTTAAACTAATGATTAAAGTAAATTGCCAAATATAGGAATTCAATCCTTTAAATTGTTAATTACAGTGACAGAATAGCAGACAGTTATAGTGATCTGAGTAGTAATGATGAAATAGGCTTATTATTTTTATAATAATTGGAAACTAAAAATAATATTAAAAACCATCTCTGCTGTTTTATATTTAAACAATAGTCCACTCGTTTCACAATTTCATAATAATAATTTTTCAAACATTTCATTTTCTCACATTCAAAATGAATGAACTAAATGATTGTTCAAAAAATGGAGAAAATGAATGAACTAAACTAGAATTATTGAACAATAAATTCAAATCTGAACTAAATGATTGTTCAAAAAATGGAGAAAATGAATGTGAGAAAATGAAATGTTTGAAAAATTATTAAATTCAAAAACTAGCACAAGACTGCAGAAATTATTTTATTTGACAAACATTTTCAATTCTCTTTCCAAAGTATTAGACCTGATGATGACCTTAAAAGAGGATTGAAAATGTTTGTCAAATAAAATAATTTCTGCAGTCTTGTGCTAGTTTTTGAATTTATTGTTCAATAATTCTAGTTTAGTTCATTCATTTTCTCCATTTTTTGAACATCATGTTCATTGTATCTGACCTGGAACCAAAAAAACTTTAATCCCTTTCAAAATCTTCTATCTATTGTCTCCAAGGCCACATTCTTTATTAGCCTGAATATTTGCTTGCTTGTTTTCTGAGCTTGTCAAACATTGCTATAAAGTACCATATTTAAAACTAAAAAAAATCACAAATAATAATAAAATATTGATTAAATCTGTTAAAATAAACAATATTATAGTATTTTTTAATCATTCATTTATTGTTGTATTTTCACTGCAGTTTACTTGAAAAATGAGAAAATTTGAAGATAAATCCTCAGATATTAAGAATTACAAGCACTATAATGCAGTAGAGATGTAATCTAAAAATGATTTATTTGTGAATAAATCATAATAATGAATAAATCATTTTTAGAATACATCTCTACTCCGTTATAGTGCTTGTAATTCTTAATATCTAAAAGGAGTAAAAAGCTGGTGTCGTTTTATCAAAGCATAAATCCTCATCTGCTATTTAAAATAATGCAGATTCAATTTAAGTAGAAAAATATGATTTGTATATATTTTGATTTAATAAATTCATATAGTCAAATATGACTACTTTTCAAAACTTTGCAACAAACCTCTAGGTGGTTTCACACTATGCATGTGCCACGTGTCTTGCCTCTATGAATGGCGTGGCCTTGCATGTTGCCAGATCTGGTGATTTTTAATATTTTTTTTGATGACAAAATATTATATAGTTTAAAATTACTAATATAGAGATTTAGCAACTTTATAATTCTCTTTAAAAGTAACTATATCAAAAATTTTTTAATTATTATTTTTGATGTAGTATTTTGTGATTTTCCATAAACTGGATTTGGCAACATTAACTATAAGTTATAAATCATTTCACTTCACTTTTTCACCTAATTGATTTCATAATATACAATATAACAATTCAAGTGTACAATGCTTTTTATTATTATTATTAGCATTATCTTTCGATCTAATTTTCATTTTATATAGTCCCAACATTTATTGTTTTCCTATATCCATAATTTTTTCAGGAGTCCTAACAAAAATGCTGAATTTAACTTACATTATATATAACAATCTAAGTACAATATATACTGCATATGTATAATAAAAAGAATTTGAAAAGTGTACTTTTTTTAACATACATCACTTAATGTTATCAATTAGTTATTGTTATCAAAATGAATTGATCCAAAAGTGATTGTAATAGGTGACTTTTACTGTACTCATAATATACAATATAACAATTCAAGTGTACAATGCTTTTTATTATTATTATTAGCATTATCTTTCGATCTAATTTTCATTTTATATAGTCCCAACATTTATTGTTTTCCTATATCCATAATTTTTTCAGGAGTCCTAACAAAAATGCTGAATTTAACTTACATTGTATATAACAGTCTAAGTACAATATATACTGCATATGTATAATAAAAAAAATTTGAAAAGTGTACTTTTTTTTAACATACATCACTTAATGTTATCAATTCGTTATTGTTATCAAAATGAATTGATCCAAAAGTGATTGTAATAGGTGACTTTTACTGTACTTTCATCCAATCTATATGATTGCATTTTATATGGGGTCAAAAAATTAATAAAAGTCATTGTTTATTTTTCTATAAAAAATTGATTTTTGAATCAGTATAACAATTCAAGTGTACAATGCTTTTTATTATTATTATTAGCATTATCTTTCGATCTAATTTTCATTTTATATAGTCCCCACATTTATTGTTTTCCTATATCCATAATTTTTTCAGGAGTCCTAACAAAAATGCTGAATTTAACTTACATTATATATAACAATCTAAGTACAATATATACTGCATATGTATAATAAAAAGAATTTGAAAAGTGTACTTTTTTTAACATACATCACTTAATGTTATCAATTAGTTATTGTTATCAAAATGAATTGATCCAAAAGTGATTGTAATAGGTGACTTTTACTGTACTTTCATCCAATCTATATGATTGCATTTTATATGGGGTCAAAAAATTAATAAAAGTCATTGTTTATTTTTCTATAAAAAATCTACAAAAATAAGATGCTGGTAAAATTTGGAATACAATAAAACTGGAAAAATTGTTATATAAAAAATTTTATTTGCTATGTTCTAAGTACAGGTAGGTCTCGATTAGTGCGAATAATTGGTTCCATGAATTTCTCGCAATATTCAAAGTATTAATTATATGTAAAATATGGTAATTGGTTCTTGCTTTGTGAGATTCCGGCCATTAGCTAACCTCATGATGAGTAACCACAATACTAACTTAACACTAACTGTTTAAGAAATTTTTATTTTCATATTTTACATTGTTGTTCATCATCTAAATTAATAACTTACCAGGAATTGCATCTCATATCATCATCAAACCAACTGCCAAATCAAAACCAAATAGTGAATTGAAAACGGAAGTTGAGCACAGCCTGGTAATTCTGGGTCGAGAGCTTATATGCCATAACTGCTACTGGAGAATTTTTTTGTTTTAATAAAAGACATCTTCATAAATTTGCTTAAATCATAACATGGCAACATTTAGAGCAATAAAATTATTAAAAATTATAATAAAAAGAATGGTTTTGGTATAATTTATTAATCTATATATTGTTTTGGGTTTTATATGTTTAAGCATTATTTTGTGATTATTTGCAGATAATTTTCCTTTTGAAATATAAAAGTTAGTAATAATCATGCAGATAAACCATCTGATTTATTTGCTTGGTTTATTACTTGAAGATATTACAAAGCCAAAACAATTAATATACTGTTATAAAATTTTTAGGGTATACAGGTAGGCCTCAATTAGTGCGAGTTCGAATAATGCAATAAATTTAAAACAAAAAAATTCTCCAGTAGCAGTTATGGCATATAGGGAAATATAAAACAAGACTCTATTGAGAAGGATGCTAGCTGAATCAGTTCATTTGGTAAAATAAGAAAGGATGCAATAAGAGTGCAAAACTGTGTTCAATCGATTTCAGGGACCCAATTTTGTTAATAAATTAAGTTAGCAACTTAAAATATACAAATAATGCTCAACTTATGATGGGATTCAGTTTCAAATCCCACCATAATAAGGTGGAATGTTTGGAAGTAAAAACTGTCCAAAATTTATCATTTTTTATGGATTTCTAGATGGATTTCTGATTTTTTATATTTACTAGGTCATTATATATTATCCTAATAAGCATAAAGAACACAAAACTACAAGAATCAGATATAAAAAAGACACTTTCCATATAGGTGGAATGTTTGGAAGTAAAAAATGTCCAAAATTTATCATTTTTTATGGATTTCTAGATGAATTTCTGATTTTTTATATTTACTAGGTCATTATATATTATCTTAATAAGCATAAAGAACACAAAACTACAAGAATCAGATATAAAAAAGACACTTTCCATATTTTCTGTCATTCGGTCAGGGACTTGAACCTATTGAATTGCATTGATCAATCACAGAATTAATGGACTTCATCACTGTTGTAAGTACAAGTGGTCATAAGTCAAGAATTATTTGTATATTTAACTATTTAATATGTTTTATGAAACTTAGCAAGAAAGTCCAATCATTGAATATGATCTTGATGATAATGAATCCTATATCTTCAATTCTATAAAAATGCTGGAATTTAAACTTCAGAAATTTCTAATAAGTTTTGAATTACTTGATTGATTTTTATTGAAATTCAATAAAAAAAACATGCTATTAAATTTGAATAGATATTGAAATACAAGTAATCAACTATATAGCTTAACCACTTAAAAATAATGAAAATTCAAAATTTTTAAAGTTTTTCAATAACTATTGAACTATTTAACCACTTAATGCACACTTTCCATATTTTCTGTCATTCGGTCAGGGACTTGAACCTATTGAATTGCATTGATCAATCACAGAATTAATGGACTTCATCAATGTTATAAGTACAAGTGGTCATAAGTCAAGAATTATTTGTATATTCAACTATTTAATATGTTTTATGAAACTTAGCAAGAAAGTCCAGTCATTGAATATGATCTTGATGATAATGAATCCTATATCTTCAATTCTATAAAAATGCTGGAATTTAAACTTCAGAAATTTCTAATAAGTTTTGAATTACTTGATTGATTTTTATTGAAATTCAATAAAAAAAACATGCTATTAAATTTGAATAGATATTGAAATACAAGTAATCAACTATATAGCTTAACCACTTAAAAATAATGAAAATTCAAAATTTTTAAAGTTTTTCAATAACTATTGAACTATTTAATAAATTTTTTGATTAAAATTCTCGAAAATTTATATTGATTATCTATTTTTTAGCCTAACTGCTTTATTTTTATTTTTTTTTATTTAAACAATGTCTTTGAAATACAAAATTCAACAAGCAATAAAGTTATTTTTTGCCATTTTCAGAATTTTATATCATTAATTCATATAATGTGAAACACACTGACAAAATATCATTTAAACAATGTCTCTTAAATACAAAATTCAACAAGCAATAAAGTTATTTTCTGCCATTTTCAGAATTTTATATCATTAATTCATATAATGTGAAACACACTGACAAAATATCTGAATTTGGATTAAAAATTAGAACATGAATGAAAAGTCAGAAAAATAGTGTAGTAATAGTAAGAGATAATCAAGAATATACAAGGTGATTCAAAAATATTGTGCCAAAATTTACAGACTTGTAGAGGATAAAATTCTGAGTAAAAAAGTCTAGTTGCGTATTTTGATTTGAGGCTCTGTTTAAAAGTTATAACACGTAAAAGTTTTGTGATGTCATTTCTGCTTCAGTCAAAAACTATTTTTAAAATCATCTACAGCCAAATCCCAATAAGCTACCACCCTCGCTGATTGCCAAGAAATTTGGCAGAACAGACCTTCCCTATATTAATATAGGGAAGATCTATTGGGACTGTTCTATTCTATCTATTGGGACTATTCTAACGGCATCTTATTGGGTTTTGCCTATTCCAGGCAAAACCCAATAAGATGCCGTTTGTCAGCTACCACCCTCACTGATCACCAAGAAATTTGGCAGAACAGATCTTCCCTATATTAATATAGGGAAGATCTATTGGGACTATTCTAACGGCATCTTATTCAGTTTTGCTATTCCAGGCAAAACCCAATAAGATGCCGTTTGCTGACCGCCAGTAGGAACATCTAAACAGATATTACTTTTGGTATTGTATTTGTTCTCATTAATCCTCCAGGGACATGTAAGGTGAAATTCATCAGTGCTGAAGGATTGACATCCCAAAGTTCATAAAGTACTGTATATATTAAAAACTCTTTCGATTCACTTGTAACCAGCGAGTGGGAGAGATGGAGTTAATGATTAATAATGTACCTCTTTAAGCCTAGTTCACACTGTGAGGAAGTTAACTCTGACCTGTTCTATTTTATTTTATTATGCACTTTATTATTTATATGGGAGAGATGGAGTTAATGATTAATAATGTATCTCTTTAAGCCTAGTTCACACTGTGAGAAGTTAACTCTGACCTGTCCTATTTTATTTTATTATGCACTTTATTATTTATTGTTATTTTCTTATTATCTAACATATTATATTTTAGTTAATGAGTTAACTTACTTCCACCTTCTCCGTCGTCGTTAGCAATCACGTGATACGGAATTGGGAACCGTCCTCTGGAAGAGCTGTTCCGGGTAATGACATCATCATCTAATTTTACCACTGGTCCGATATGAGAATGTAAGAATGATCTCGTATTGATGTTTTGTTCGTATATAATTAAATTGTAAAGAAGATGACATGAATTGACTATTCTGTAAACTAATAACTTTAAACTTGTTACGTATAAGTATGTAAATGAAGCAGCATGGGTCTGTAAGTCATCCGGTATAAAAGCTGACGCAACCGACGACTCAGACGAGGTGTTGTATCAAATGTGAAGTTGGCAAAGTGACATTTGATTTCTTGTAAAGATCGACTATTCTTTGAAGTTTGTATCGGAGGTGGAGGAAGTAGAGTTAATTAGTATTTAAGGTCTCGTTTTTGTGAATAATTGGAGTTTTGGATATTTGAGTTTGATTAAACAAGTTTTGTTGATTTATCGATTGTTCCTATTACAGTTTTAATAAAGCATTTATTAACACTTTTGTAAGTGTTTGAGTCTAATAAATTTTATATTTTTTATTCTTTAACTTGTTTGAGAATTTATTCAATTTATTCGTGTAAGTTCTAACATTGTCCTGTTGTTTTCAATCTAACATCTATTCATTACTTCTAGTTGTAAGTTCCGGTTTCCAGTTTTGTTTTTGCCGATTAACGATAATTGTTGTTAGATTGTTTTGAAGTTAATTGTATTTTTGCCGATTAACAATAATTGTTGTTAGATTGTTTTGAAGTTAATTGTAGTTAAGTTACAACTTAGAAAAGACCTGAGCTCTGGCCGAACTCTGGATTGCAGAGTCGTTAGACCGTTAGGTATAGTTTGTAATTAGAGTTATTGATCTTCGTAAAAATCCGCGACTTTGCAATACTAGGTCTACGTTTATAGAAAATTTAAGACCGTAAGAACCAGATTGTTTCCATAGCAACTAGTCACGTGATGCAAAGTCGTCTTAATGTTTCACCATGCCGCAATGCTCGCAGAAGGCTCCTCTGTTATTTGAAACCCGCCAGCTGTTTGTTGCTATAGGTCTGTTATGTCCATTTGTTTTCTAAAAACTTTCTTACTGTTTTCTGTATAGTACTATACATGTATAGTATGTATACTATACTGTAAAGTAGGGGTGGGCAACCTCCAGCCCGTAAGCCACATATTTTATTATATCTAATACCAACGCTATGTATACTTACTATATCTGTATCTTTTCTTTTTTAAATAAATACTATTATTATCAATTGTTTTTGTTTTGGCCCTGTTTTCTATATAGTACTATACATGTACAGTATGTATACTATACTGTAAAGTAGGGGTGGGCAACCTCCAGCCCGCAGGCCACATATTTTATTATATCTAATACAAACGCTATATATACTTACTATATCTGTACCTTTTCTTTTTTAAATAAATACTATTATTATCAATTGTACTGTACCTTCTCTTTTTTAAATAAATACTATCATCATCAATTGTTTTTATGTACCTTCTCTTTTTTAAATAAATACTATTATTATCAATTGTTTTTGTTTTTCTCTTTTTTAAATAAATACTATTCGTGGTCCACTATAAATTTTTCTATACGGCCCCCTACAAAAAAAAGGTTGCCCACTTTTTTTTAATAAATACTATTATTATCAATTGTTTTTGTTTTGGGCCCGTAGTCTCACCATTCTATTATCAATTGTTTTTGTTTTGGCCCGTGGCCCACCATAAATTTTTCATACAGCTCCTTACAAAAAAAGGTTGCCGACCGCTGCTATAAATTATTATTTTTCCTCTACAAAAAAAGGTTGCCCACCCCTGCTGTAAAGTATACAGTTTTTTAGAAATGTTAAGTTTGGATGCTAAATATAAATGTAGTGTATTTTATTAAATTTAATAAATTTAGAGTTCGTTTTCATTTCTATACCACATGTGTTTTCAATACTACCCGATTAGCCGCCAAAATCTTCTCAAATGGATGGTGACTTCTCGGGGTTTGACTATAAATTTTAACTGCTTAAAAACGATCCTAAAAAATTTAGAGCATCGAGAACAAATTGTTTATTAAAATAGCAATCGATTATTTAAACGAAATGTAAATGTTTTACAAATGTATCATTCATTTTCGAACATTATTATTTTTGAATGTTAAATTGCTCTGTTCGAAAATAAATGCCACATTTTAAAAACAATTACATTTCATTTAAATAATCGGTTGCTATTTTAATAAACAATCTGTTTTCGAATATATTTTTGTTTAAATTATTTTTATGAATTGTTAAAGATATTTTTAAATCCTGAAGTATGTTTAATTTAAAAATATGTTCTTTGTTCTACAATAGAACATTATGCATAACTGTAATTTCTTGTTCTTTTTAATACTGTTAGAGCTGATGATGGGTAATTTCTTGTTCTTTATAATACTGTTAGAGCTGATGATGGCATTAATTTGCTGAAAATGTTTCTCTTAAATAAAATGTTTTGTGGTTTAAGGACTGCTTAAATAGTGCTGTATTGTCTTTACTAATAATTTAATAAATTCAGAGTTCGTTTTCATTTCTATACCACATGTGTTTTCAATACTACCCGATTAGCTGCCAAAATCTTCTCAAATGGATGGTGACTTCTTCTCGGGGTTTGACTATAAATTTTAACTGCTTAAAAACGATCCTAAAAAATTTAGAGCATCGAGAACAAATTGTTTATTAAAATAGCAATCGATTATTTAAACGAAATGTAAATGTTTTACAAATGTAGCATTCATTTTCGAACATCATTATTTTTGAATGTTAAATTGCTCTGTTCGGAAATAAATGCCACATTTTTAAAACAATTACATTTCATTTAAATAATCGGTTGCTATTTTAATAAACAATCTGTTTTTGATGCTCTAAATTTTTTTAGGATAATTTTTAAGCAGTTAAAATTTATGGATGATTTTAAAAATACAAATAAGTATATTTTAAAAAATTTTTGACTGAGGTGGAAATGACATCACAAAACTTTTTCCTGTTATATTTTTTAAACAGAGCTTCAAATCAAAAAAATGCGACTAGATGTTTTTACTCAAAATTTTATCTTCTACGAGTCTGTAAATTTTGGCACAACCTTTTTGAATCACCCTGTATATCAATAAAAATTTTTATATGGATTATGTATAAAATAGATAGATAAGTATTTAGGAATTGATTTATTATTTAAAGTTAATATTTCATAGTTCTTAATTATATGAATTATATTTTTAATAAATATAATACATAATAAATACTCCAATTAAAATGTAAAAAATCTATTGTGAAAGATTCTATTATTGAATTATATTTTTAATAAATATAATACATAATAAATACTCCAATTAAAATGTAAAAAATCTATTGTGAAAGATTCTATTATTAAACAATTTCAGTATTCAAGAGATAAAATTTTAGACCATATTTCATTATCAGCATCACCATCCCCCTCTCATCCTCATCATCATCAGAATCCTCATTACCATCCTCATCAGCAATAATAGTTGATAATATCACTATCCTTATCAGAATGATGATGAGGATGTAATGCTATTAACTATTATTGCTCTCTGTGGAATCATTTACATTGCCATCCTTTATAATAATACTTTTAATTTCAGTTTCAGTAATACTATCAGCTATATTCTATATGATTTTATCAGTTATATTATGCTATTTGGTTTTTTGATCTAAATTAAAAAAATTATAAAAAAAATTAAAATAAAAGTTACTGAAATAAAGGGAAAACATATCAATAAGCATAAATTACAGGTAGGTCTTGATTAGTGCAAGTTCGAATAATGCGATATTTGATTAGTGCGACTTATAAAAATGATACATTCGAATAATGCGATATTCGATTAGTGCGACTTATAAAAATGATACCGTTTAATTTCGATTAGTGCGACTTATAAAATTGATACCATTTTTCAGTTAGTGTGAGTTTGAATAATGCGATATTCAATTAGTGCAACTTATAAAAATGATACCGTTTCGAGCAAATATTCGATTAATGCGAGTTGTAAGTATAGACCAGTCTTACTAACAAAGGTCTGTGATTAATGCGAATTGTAAGCATAGACCAGTCTTACTAACAAAGATCCGTCCCCTTTTACAACTTATAAAAATGATACCGTTTTTCACTTAGTGCGAGCAAATATTCGAAGTGAGTTATAAGCATAGACCAGTCTTAATAACAAATGTCCGTCACCTTTTATGATGTCAATTAACAAATTAATGTTTAATTTTCAGTTATAAAGGACGAGGAGCAGTCCAAGAACAGACACTTGGCTTTAAGGGGTGAAACACGAGAAAGATGGGCTTTTTGCCATTAGCTATTTAACATTGCTATTATTCAGCTTTGTTATCATATACATACAGTATAGTAAAGAATTTTCTCTTTTAAAAAGTATCGAAATGGATAAAAAAGCAAGATCACTTCTGATGATAAAACAGGAAACGAAAAAAAGAAGAGGTTAGTGATTATGCTACAAAGGCGCTCTCTGTCCCGCATTATATTACGATAAAAATGGTCACCCTAGAGGATGGTATGAGATGCGATTCCTGGTAAGTTATTAATTTAGATCAGCGTTTCTAACAGAAACAAAAAAAAGAAGAGGTTAATGATTACGCTAGAGCAAAAAATAGATATGATTGAGCGACATAAAAGCAGCGCTCAACTTCTGCTTTCGATTTACTCTTTTGGTAGGTATCGAAATGGATAAAAGGAAGAACACTTCTGACGATAAAACAGGAATAGAAAAAAAGATGTTAGTGATTACGCTACAGCAAAAAATGGATGTGATTGATGAAATGGATAAAAGGAAGAACACTTTTGACAATAAAACAGGAAACAAAGAAAAAAAAGAGGTCAGTGATTACGTTACAGCAAAAAATGGATGTGACGAAATGGATGAAAGAAAGAACACTTTTGATGATAAAACAGGAAACGAAGAAGTTAAGTGATTATGCTAGAGCAAAAAATGGATGTGATTCAGTGACATAAAAGCGGCGCTCGACTTCTGCTTTCAATTTGCTCTTTTGGTTTTGATTTGGTGGTTGGTTTGATGATGGTATGAGGCAATTCCTGGTAAGTTATTAATTTAGATGATGAACAACCACAATTCCTGGTAAGTTATTAATTTAGATGATGAACAACAATGTAAAATATGGTATGAGATGCAAATCCTGGTAAATTATTAATTTAGATGATGAACAACGATGTAAAATATGATTTGGTAAGTTATTAATTTAGATGATGAACAATGATGTAAAATATGAAATGGTTGGTTTTTTGATGGCATGAGATGCAATTCCTAGTAAGTTATTAATTTAGATGATGAACAACGATAAAAGTACGAAAATAAATATTTCTTAAATAGTTAGTATTATAGTTATTCATCGTGAGGTTGACTAATGGCCGAAATCTCACAAAGCAATTACCATATTTTACATATAGTTAATACTTCAAATAGTGCGAGAAAAGCTAATGGCCGAAATCTCACAAAGCAATTACCATATTTTACATACAGTTAATACTTCAAATAGTGCGAGAAATTCGTGGAACCCATTATTCGCACTAATCGAGGCCTACCTGTATTAATAAAAATGAAAATAATTAAAAATTTTTGTTACTTTTAAATTAATTATATTACATAACTTCATTAATATTTATTAATCAAAATTTACATAATACTTTATTTTTCATTTGAAAATATGGATTGATTTTCTTCAGTCATGGCTTATTTTGCTCAGAGGACCTGCCATTATCCAAAAATATCACTATTTTTATTGGATGAGTAAGATTTTATATAAAAAGTTTGTTCTTTTGTTAATCTCATATATGGAATGAAAAGTTGTGGAAAAAAAAACAAAACTGGAAAACTATTCTTATTCTTAGAATCAGAATGAAAAATATAATAAACTATAAAAATTTCAAAATTTTTCAATAAAAATTAAAATTATGATATTTAATTAAATTAATTAGATATCATTATTTTAATTTATTACATAATAATTAGGCTTAATTACCATTACTTGCCATTCAGTAGCTACAGGTAGAAATTGATTAATACAGACCTCAAGGAGTTAGATAAAAAAATTTATATATAGCAATGCTAGAATTAGTCACTTTACAAATGTATAATGCATCCTTTGTAAAGTACAGTATTTATAAGGTTCATCATCATCTCTATATTCTTTTGAGAAGTAGGCAATATTCAAAAAAGAGAAAAAGTAAGGAGGGAGGAAACAGACCATTGATCAGATGGCAGTTAGAGTTAAAATCAGTTTATGGAATTTCTTCTTTTGCATGAATGAGTTTTGCTGTTTAATTATGATAAAATTTATTTTTGAATTATTAATAAAAATAACTTTTCTCTGTTTATGAATTGTTTATCGTGAACATTTAATAAATATTAAAATATCTTAAATAAAAAATTTATTTTAAAATTAATAAAACTTACTTATTTTTAATTTCAGAGCCCTAGAATCATTGATTGATTTTGCTTATAGTGGAAAAATACGAATAAATACAATAAATGTTCAATCATTACTTGTTGGTGCTTCTTTCTTGCAATTAAATAAAGTCCGTGAAGCATGTTGTGAATTTTTGAAGAAAAGGTGACAATTTGTTCTCATTCTGTATAAAAATGCATTAAGGGAATTTAAATACAGGTTGATAATCAAAAATCTGGCAATCAATATTCTGGTTCCATCAGTTTTTTGGCATGAATATCAGAGTGCATTTTTAAATTTACTATGTTGGCACGCCATTGTTTTCTGGAGGCGCCATTTATGTTCTGACAGACCTGTACTCCAGAATCAGATGTTTGGTCACGCTTATAATCTGGAAATTGCCAGATTGGCTTTTTTGACACCATGGGCTCTTTTTGGCTTTTTTGGTGTTAGAAATGTTTTTTAACATTGTGGCGATTTTTCTGGCATTTTTTGCTTATTGGCGTTATAAAAAATCTTTTAACTTTTTTCAAGGATACAGTAACAAATTAAAATTGTATAGAACTATTTTATTTAGTTAAATTAAAATTCTGAGGAACTATTTTATTTAATTCAGTTAACATTCTGTAAAATTATAATCTTTTATTAAGTTATTGAACATAAAAATTTCATTTAATGTTTATTTGAACATTAAAATTTCATTTAATGTTTAATTTTATTTCTTTAAAGCACTGTACAAGTAGTCCTTTTCTGTTATTAGATGTTTGGTCACGCTTGTAATCAGGAAATTGCCAGATTGGCTTTTTTGGTGTTAGAAATGTTTTTTAACATTGTGGCGATTTTTCTGGCATTTTTTGCTTATTGGCGTTATAAAAAATCTTTTAACTTTTTTCAAGGATACAGTAACAAATTAAAATTCTATAGAACTATTTTATTTAGTTAAATTAAAATTCTGAGGAACTATTTTATTTAATTCAGTTAACATTCTGTAAAATTATAATCTTTTATTAAGTTATTGAACATAAAAATTTCATTTAATGTTTAATTTTATTTCTTTAAAGCACTGTACATGTAGTTTTTTTCTGTTAAATATATATAGCATATATATACATCAAAAATCTGGAATATTCGAAAATCTGGCAATCCTCAATTCCCAAGGTTGCTGGATTTTTGATTATCAACCTGTATATGCTAAAATTTATTAAATTTTTATTTTAGTATATTTGATTTGTGGAATTTTACTTAAACAAAAAAAAATTTTATTTTATAATACTAGTTTAAACCAATCTGAATTATAAAATTATAAGTTGATTCTCTTGGAACCAAACAAGTATAGAACCATAGAAATTTTTGTTCCCTAAGAATTTAAATATAAACATATTTTTAATATCTAAGCTTTTGATGGTACAGTTATCTATATTAAAAGACAAAAAAAATACACATTATATAAATAATATTTTATTCTGCATATAAGCAAATTCTGTGTTGTGTATTTGGGAAAATACAATATTTTCTTTATATAGTGCTATAATTTATTTGAAACAGAAATAAAATCATTTTTATAAATATCTATAACAGTTTAAAATTGCATTTTACAATATCTTACATGGAAAATTGAAATAGTTCAGCAGAGAATGTATCGTAATACAAATATTGCTTAATGGTGTTAAAATATAAACAAGAAGTGAACTTGCAGTAAAGAATGTTACCATATAAATTATTTTTGTTTTACATTTAAAATATATGCCAACTTGTGATCTAAATTATTGTTGTTTTTTTATATTTGAGCTAATAATCAATTTTTATAAATAACTTATTAAAAATTTGTATAATTCTTCAATAAAGAAATTTTTGATTTTTATTATTTTTTACAGATCAAGATTGTTAATTAAAATTTTATAAAGTGAATTCATTTTTCACAGACTAATCAGCACTATTAGCAGCTAAGTTTCTTTTTATTTTACTAAAAAAAAAAAGAGAAACTTAGTTGCTAATAGTGCTGATTAGTCTGTGAAATAGGAGTATAAGTATAAGCAATTAATAGTTTATAAAGTGAATTCATTAAATAATTGACATTTTATTATTTTTTTATTGATTATTTTAAAATTATTAGATTAAATAAGATAAATAACATGAAATTTTATAAAATTTAAAATATACAAATAAAACTAAAAATATTAATTACTAGTTTAAAAAATGATAAAAATTGGTTAACACTCGGATAGGCTCACTTCCAGCTCACTGTCACTTCTCTCTGGCTCATTGTTTCTTGACATTTTTCATAAAAACTAGTCTGCTTATTTTTTTCTTTTTTTTTAAACCAAGTGGCTTTGTATTAATTCATGATTCAATCCTGGATCAATGAAAATATTTTTCATGTTTCATAAAAACTAGTCTGCTTATTTTTTCTTTTTTTTTTTTAAACCAAGTGGCTTTGTATTAATTCATGATTCAATCCTGGATCAATGAAAACAGATAAAAACATAGTCAAATTTCAGAAAACAAATCTTTATTCACAAAAAACATTTTTTACTATTAACCTAAGGTCAGCTTTAGTTACATAAATTCCAAATTAGAATGAAATTTTTAAGGCCAATTCTAATAAATTAAAAATCTGCAATATTCTATTATATTTAAGTAAAAACAAATAAATAAATCATTCTTAATATCATAAAATATAAATTATGTTATATTGTGACTATTATAATAAATATAATAAAATTACACAGAAGAAAATAATAATATAATATAAATATAATATAATTATACAATTAAGCCTATACATATTAACATTTTAATTAGATCTAAATTATAACACATAATACATTAACAACATTGTATAAGCCAAATGCACTTCAATGTTAACCCTTCTTTTCTTATGATAATTGGAGTGATTTGTATAAATTAATCAATTCTATATGGTATGTTCTTTCCAGAATTTGCAATATCTTGGTTGTGCTTTTGTAAATATCATTTTTTAGCATATTTATAACCTTTTCTTTTTGCCATTTAATGTCTAAATCATAATCTATAGAACTTATTGCCAATACTAATAATATTACTATGTTGGTTATTCTCTCTGTGTTATGCTATCTTTGTTTTTAAGATGCGTCACATATATTATCAGTTTTATATCATATGACAAAACAGAAATGAATAAGATAGTATTTTTAATAAAATAGGAGAATAAAACAGCACTATAAGCAAGGTATTCACAGATTTATTAATCAGGAAAAACGTTTTCGGACCTGATTAGAGTCCATCATCAGTTCTACAATTCTTAAGAACAATACAATTCTTAAGTATTGTAGAACTGATGATGGACTCTAATCAGGTCCAGAAACGTTTTTCCTGATTAATAAATCTGTGAATACCTTATAGTGCTGTTTTATTCTCCTATTGACATTTAAAGCAAGAGTTTGTGATATTTTGGTTATTTTTAATAAATTTTTCATTAATTATCAAAAAGCAATAATTAGAATTCTGTTAATATGTACTCTAATAGAGAAAAAATTAATTAATTATTAACTCAACAGATGGTGGCACCATAGCCTTGATTTGAAAATTTAATCATTACAGTGGGTGATCTGTTAATGAACAGTTCGGATAACAAACACTTCACAGAACATACTGTGTGACTTGCGGACTGATGGAATGATAGGGAGGCTGGATGGACGTATGGTAAATCTGTGGCTTACCATCCTGAAGAATCTGAGTCTCACTCCTTCAATTTTTCAAGAGGGGTCCAGACCTGGCCCGTTGAACCTCATTCTTCAACCATCCAGTTGATCCCATCATGATGTTGGCCAGCCTGTAATGAGCTCTATAAGTGGCCGCGGTCAGATAAAAATATCTAATGAGGATATGTCGGCTTAACTAACTTAACGGAATGTCAGGCTTAGGCCTTGCGTGTTCGTTGGATAACGAACACTTCACAGAACATGCTGTGTGACTTGCGGACTGATGGAATGATAGGGAGGCTGGATGGACACATGGTAAATCTGTGGCTTACCATCCTGAAGAATCTGAGTCTCACTCCTTCAATTTTTCAAGAGGGGTCCAGGCCTGGCTTGTTGAACCTCATTCTTCAACCATCCGGTTGATCCCATCATGATGTTGGCCAGCCTGTAATGAGCTCTATAACTGGCCGCGGTCAGATAAAAATATCTCATGAGGATATGTCGGCTTAACTAACTTAACGGAATGTCAGGCTTAGGCCTCGCGTGTTTGTGGACTTTTGGGTAAGGATGGGGAACAGTTGTTTTCCCATTAAAATGAACTCGGAAACAACTTAAATCAAAGATTTATTAAAGAAGGAGAGAGATTTTTCAACATTTCGGTGTTAGAATGGTACCCATACCAGATTGAGGTCAGTAGGCTTGGGGATCTCTTGGACAGCAATGCTGTTAATCACTTCCGAAAAATCCCGAAGAAAAGATAAAAGCAATCGAAATTGGACAGCTTCTTTAATGGAAAATAAACATAATAGATTAAAATGCAAGACTATATATATATATATTATTGTTATTACATATAAATAAGCATAGTAAGAAATTATATAATTTTTTATTTATGCAAACTTTACACAGGGGATTAAACCATTACTATTTATTTACATTACTAGATAGCCCGCCTGGGAGTGATAGTTTTGGCCATGTCCGATAGAGTAAGTCTCCATAGTAGATTCGTTTGGATAATTTTTATTTATGTTTTTTTGAGTCTCTAGAACGAATTAATCAAATTCCCATAAAACCCTACGGTAAATTGATGATCGGTTAATGAACAATTCGGATAATGAACATTATCTTGGAACGGATTACCCACTGTAAAATCACTGGTTAGCTGGTAGATGGTTAACTGATCATCCACTGTAAAATCAAAAAGTTTAATTCAGAGTTTTGACACTAGGGATAATAATTTAGCTAAGGAACGGATTACCCACTGTAAAATCACTGGTTAGCTGTTAGATGGTTAACTGATCACCCACTGTAAAATCAAAAAGTTTAATTCAGAGTTTTGACACTAGGGATAATAATTTAGCTGTAAGTATTTGATCTGGTTTAGTTAATATGACATCACCAAAGAAATTTAAAGCAAGAATGGAATCTCTAAAAAAGTCACTGAGAAACCAACACGTTAAGAAGTTCAAATGGATCCTAAGAAAGCAATTACCATACAAAGTTAAGAGAGAATTGAATATAGAAGATGTTATTACAATAATGGATGATATACAATTGCCGGCATTTGCAATGGAGGTACTAAAGAAGGGCTTGGCTTATGCATTATTAAGCAACCCGACAGTCATGCAAGACATAAAAGAGAATTGAATCTAGAAGATGTTATTACAATAATGGATGATATACTAAAGAAGGGCTTGGCTTATGCATTATTAAGCAACCCGACAGTCATGCAAGACATACCAGTAGTTGAATATATAATCAGACAGCAGAATGACGTGGAGAAGGAGCAGCTCAGATGGGAGTTTATTAGACAGAAATTTAATAGAAGGAATAAGAATGATAAACTGCAATAGAAAGTCGAAAGAGACAACATTAAGAAAACGGTGGAATGTGGAGAAGGAGCACCTCAGATGGGAGTTTATTAGACAGAAATTTAATAGAAGAAATAAGAATGATAAACTGCAATAGAAAGTCGAAAGAGACAACATTAAGAAAACGGTGGAATGGATGAAAGAGAATAATTATACAATGACCAGAAGAGTACTGCTCTCTCTTTTCATCATATCATGCAAAAAGAGAGAGATATGATGACTTCCTGCTGGATTATATATGAGAGACGAAAGCGATTGAACTGGATAAAGATCCAACCAGGAAAATAGAAGCTAATGTGAATAGGATAGTAAAGCATAAGAACTTCCCGCAATTCTGGGACGGAGGATAAAACAAAGAAGTTGGTACTGCTGAAAAGAGAGAGATATGATGACTTCCTGCTGGATTATATATGAGAGATGAAAGCGATTGAACTGGATAAAGATCCAACCAGAAAAATAGAAGCTAATGTGAATAGGATAGTAAAGCATAAGAACTTCCCGCAATTCTGGGACGATAGAAAGTAAGAGGCACCGGCCTGCCCTAGACTATTTGGTTATGTTAAAGTACATAAAACACCAGTGCAATGTAGACCTATTGTAGAAAAGAGATTAGCACTGACCTACAATTTGGAGGAAACGATAGCAGATTTGTGTGGAAAGATACTAGGTGAAATGGAAAGATCCACAAAGATCATAACAACGGTTTTAGAGTTAAGAATATAAGCATGACAGATAGGTATATATTAACTACATACGATTTTGAAGCACTCTATTCATCCTTGAGATTAGAGCCAGTTTGCATACAATTTTATCGGTTCTTATTGGAGAATATACCTCAAGAACACACTGACGCAGCATTTCTGAGAGAAATTACATACTTAATCTGTTATGGCTCATATTTTATGTTTAAAGGCTATCCTTGAGATTAGAGCCAGTTTGTATACAATTTTATTGGTTCTTATTGGAGAATATACCTCAAGAACACACTGACACAGCATTTCTGAGAGAAATTACATACTTAATCTGTTATGGCTCATATTTCATGTTTAAAGGGAAAGTATATAAGTAAACAATAGGAGTGCCTATTGGAAGCCCCATAGCGGGAATACTAGCTTAAATATTGTTGAGAGTAGTTGAAGAGAGAGTATCATATAACTTCCATCCAAATATAGAATTGTATATTCGATACATTGATGATATTCTAATAATATTGAACGAGGAACAAAGTGCAGAGGGTATAGATACTGCCTTTATGCTAGAACAATATGGCCTGAAGCTAAAAAACGAGCAGATAAGTAAAACGGAAGTACATTTCGAATATAGAATTGTATATTCAATACATTGACGATATTCTAATAATATGGAACGAGGAACAAAGTGCAGAGGGTATAGATACTGCCTTTATCTAAAATATGAATCCTGTGATTAGAATTCTTACATTTGATTAATTACCCAAGGGATGATTATTCATATAAGTAGTATAAACCTTTAAATTTTGGCTGTATATTGAAATTTATTTTTTTTCCATTAGAACAATATGGCCTGAAGCTAAAAAACGAGCAGATAAGTAAAACAGAAGTACATTTTCTAGACCTACATCTAACTGTACAAGATAATAAAATTAAGAGTAATGTTTATTGTAAACCAACCTACAAGCCGGTGCTCATACCAAGATGGTTGAATGATCTTATGAGTTATAAGAAAACTGCGTTCAGGAGTTTGTATAAGAGAGCACTGACGTACTGTAGCGCTAAAGAAGATTTAGATAAAGAAATGAAGTACATTTAAAAGATAGGTAGTAAACATGGTTATAATAAAAAGTTTCTCATGCAGATTTACAAACAAGTGGTGAAGAACCTAGAAAAACAAGGAGAGAAAGAAGAAGAAAGGAAAAGATTTTTTGACAGTACCATATCATCTAAAGAGCCTTAATGTAACAAAGAAAATAGCATTAATAACACAGAAAAATCAGCCCTTCATGCAAGGTATAAGCATAGTTTTAATAATCTATAACGTTTTTGGACTAATTATATGATACTTACAGCATTAACCTTTAACGCTCCTCTTAAAAAAAAATAAACATTCCCTAGGGGTCCGAAGTAGACCTACATCTAACTGTACAAGATGATAAAATTAAGAGTAATGTTTATTGTAAACCAATGTACAAGCCGGTGCTCATACCAAGATGGTTGAATGATTCTATGAGTTATAAGAAAACTGCGTTCAGGAGTTTGTATAAGAGAGCACTGACGTACTGTAGCGCTAAAGAAAATTTAGATAAAGAAATGAAGTACATTTAAAATAAAAAGTTTCTCATGCAGATTTACAAACAAGTGGTGAAGAACCTAGAAAAACAAGGAGAGAAAGAAGAAGAAAGGAAAAGATTTTTTGACAGTACCATATCATCTAAAGAGCCTTAATGTAACAAAGAAAATAGCATTAATAACACAGAAAAATCAGCCCTTCATCTAAGAAGAATAAGAAGCGATTAGCTAGGAAAAGAAACATGACGCTATTTAATGCATTATGTAATGACAAAGACCCTCTGGAGCAGAAAGAAACAAAGGGAGTATACAAGATTCCATTCAATAGTACGTTACATTTAACTAAGTTCTGTTTTTTCTGTGTTATTAATGATATTTAAAGCAAGAGACTTTTGAATTATATGTGTTTATCAAAGAAAATAGCTAAGAAGAATAAGAAGTGATTAGCTAGGAAAAGAAACATGACGCTATTTAATGCATTACGTAATGACAAAGACCCTCTGGAGCAGAAAGAAACAAAGGGAGTATACAAGATTCCATTCGAAGATGTGCGGGAAAACGAGAGAAAGGTATATATAGGCATAACATCAAGGAACATAGAAAGAAGACTCGAAGAACATAAGAGTGACATCGAACAGGCAAGGTTTACGACATCGTTAGCAATGAAAGCTTATAGTAGAGACGTTAATATAAAATTGGATGAAGTGAAACAAATTAGACCAGTATTAAACAATACGCAACCAGTAATAATGGAAACATTAGAAATAATGAGAAGATTAGAAAATGAAAATCAAATTAATGACAAAGTAAACTGGGAGCCACCCCTAGCATGGAAGTACGTTTTGAAGAAAGATTAATATTAACAAGAAGGTAGTAGGCAGTTATATAAGCATGAAATGGCTATTGGTACTGTGTGGTAAAAGAATTTTAATGCCAAATATGAACTTGGTAGCCACCCCTAGCATGGAAGTACGTTTTGAAGAAAGATTAATGTTCACAAGAAGATAGTAGGCAGTTATACCGGGTGTTTTTCTTGAAACTGAACACACTGATTTTTGTCATCGAGCCAATTCTGATGCATCTATCACGTCAGGAATCATTCGCTACGAAAATTTATTTTATATTTTTAATTCTAACGATATTTATTTATTATTGCATCCAAGAAACAAAAAACGATTTAACACACAAGATTATTGGATTTTAATTCTGGTGTAATTACACATTTGAAAATAAATTACTGAAAATTTACATCAAAAGATGTGGAGAAACAGAAATTCTGTTGTTGCTATAGCGACAGCATAGAAACGCAGACGTGCCGCAAATAATATGAACTTATATTATTGTTAGATGATTTTAGGTGGTGATTATTTTAATGTAATATTATAATAGTGTTGTTAGAAATTAATTAGAGTTTGTGAATACGAATTTAATTATTAATATTGTTCTTAATTTTGAATTTTTGAATTGATTGAAGAATATAAACAATGTTATTCTAATATGTTGAAGTTGCCATAGCAATATGTAAAAACAATAATTTGATTCAAATTGATGATAAATCTAGAATGCCTGATGAGAGTATAACACACCAAAAACGTTAGATTTGTTTATAAGTTTAATAGCATAAAATAAAGGTATTTTATTAAATAACTGTGTAAAGTGCTGTTTGTTTGAAACATATATAAGTAGTAGAAGTAGTCATAAATAGATGAGTATATGACATCACCAAAATTTTTTATGAAAAAAAATTCCATTATAATTAAAAATTTTTTTTTATTTCATTATACACAATAAATAATTTTTTATTACTTGAAATGTACAATGTAAAAATCTTTACTGAATCCAAGTAACAAATTATTATTCCTTAAATACAGATTAAATGAAATTTTTTTAAAGATTTCATACATTTCATGATATTAGAAGTTTGTAATTTATTAACAAAAAGATTTTTAAATTGAAATATTGATTCCAGATAATGAAACTTACATATATGTTAATTCCTTGGTTTATGCAAATAATTGGGATGAAAATTTTTTACATAATTCAAATTTTGCCGAAGCCAGAAAAGTAATTTCTCCAATAAATTCTAAATCAAAATTTCCAAGTGTAGATGGCTACAAAGAGTACATATTTGTGACATTACAGTGCCTTATTGATAGCGTACATATTTGTGACATTAGAGTGCCTTATTGATCACTTGCTAAAAGAAGATAATGCTGCATGGAGCAATATCATATCAGTAATATGATACTTAATATAAACAAAATATATATAAAACAAATAAACCAAGTAAGATAAACTTTTAATTGTTGTAAAACAACAACTTATATTTTATTATTATTATTAATTTAAAAATGTAAATTTTATATCAGATAGAAACAAACAAACAATATTGTAATCCTTCTCAATTTTTTATAAGAAATTTATGATAAATACTTTTCCGACTAGCACTTTTCACAGTAAAGATTAAACATATATTTATTAATACATATGTACAAACGTTTTTGGTGTTCTTACACCCTCTTCAGGTACATTCTACTTACAACTGTTTCAAATCTATAGAACTACATACCTTCGAAATAGAAACCAATATTCTTAGAATGTATGCTTTCAAATACAAAATGTTATCTGAATTTACAGTAGTAACAATGTAATAAATTAATAAAATTAACAAAATTAAATTATAATACTAAAAAATAATTCTTAACCCAAATTAATTCATCTTTAACCTAAATTAGACAACACAGGAACAAAATATCAACCTAAAAACAGATTTACAGCACAATCTCTAACCTAAATTAGACAACACAGGAACAAAATATCAACCTAAAAACAGATTTACAGCACAATAAAGTCTTAAAGCGATTTATCATTTCATTTTTACAGTCTTTCCAACCTATTTCTACTTTTACTTCGTTGTTCTTTGTCCAAAGCATATTTCCATGCCTGGGAGGATTCCCAAGCCACTCTATCATTGATTAGGTTTTCTGAAAATTTCCTTTTCAGAAAAACTTCAATTGATTCCATTATTATCAGCTGTGTTTGTGGCAGAACTGGCTTTATTAGCTTTGCACTGTCCCAAGAGATACTTATGCTTTTACTATAGGCCTCTGTAGCTAAAGATGTGGTGAGTTTAGCCTGAACAATGTCTTTCTTATGCTCGTCCATTCGTTTGGCTAGTGTTCTAATAGTAACTCCTACACATGCCAATTCCTCACTCGTTTGTATATTCGTAATAGGAATCTTATATACCTCTTTACATTCCAATTGTTTCAGTGGGTCCTTCTCGTTCTGCAGCACATTAAATACCATCGGGGCTCTCTTCAGTGCTGGGTGTCCTTTCTTCCTCTTTGCTAATTTTTTCATTATTCCTGAGTTTTTAGGTGAAATGGTACAGGTATAAAGTTATTTCTGTTGCCTCCAGGTTCCTCTGTGCTTCTTCCGCCACCACTCATCTTCTTTTTCGCTTGATTCAAAATCTGTGTTAGAAACTTTTTTCCATATCCGTGTTGTAACCCTATTTCTTATGCTCATCCATTCGTTTGGCTAGTGTTCTAGTAGTAACTCCTACACATGCCAATTCCTCACTCCTTTGTATATTCGTAATAGGAATCTTATATACCTCTTTATGTTCCAATTGTTTCAGTGGGTCCTTCTCATTCTGCAGCACATTAAATACCATCGGGGCTCTCTTCAGTTCTAGGCGTCCTCTTTGCTAATTTTTTCATTATTCCTGAATTTTTAGGTGAAATGGTACAGGTATAAAGTTATTTCCGTTGCCTCCAGGTTCCTCTGTGCTTCTTCCACCATCACTCATCTTATTTTTCGCTTGATTCAAAATCTGTGTTAGAAACTTTTTTCCATATCCGTGTTGTAACCCGATTTCCAGTATGTACCTTAATTCTTTTTTTAAATCTTTCTTACTGCTTCAATAAGACAAAGCCCATTATTTTAAAAGCCCTTCGCTAACGTTTTCGGTTATACACCATCTTCAGGCATCATCTTAAAATACAACGGAATTCTAAAATAGAATTCCATTGCATTTTAAGATGATGCCTGAAGATGGTGTATAACCGAAAACGTTAGTGAAGGGCTTTTAAAATGTTGTAACCCGATTTCCAGTATGTACCTTAATTCTTTTTTTAAATCTTTCTTACTGCTTCAATAAGACAAAGCCCATTTATACAAACTCTAAAAAACTGCTTTTTTGTAATTAATTGGGTCGTTTGACCAGTTTGGGATCAGAATCGGTTTATAAGTCGGCTTCCTGTATACGTTTGTTTTGATTCTTTCCTCTTTCAAGTGTAATTGTAGGTCTAGGTAGTGTATGTTCAAATTACCCATCTGGTCTTTCTTTAGTTTAAGACCATACTGCTCAAGAGTGAATTTCTCAGGCAGCTCATCCACCTTTTCGATGTTCGTCCAGATTACTAGCACATTGTCTACATACCTTACGTATAATTTCATAAACGGCTGAAACTTATAAAGTCTTTGATCCTCCACCGTCGGACCACTCGGCCATACTGCTCAAGAGTGAATTTCTCAGGCAGCTCATCTACCTTTTCGATGTTCGTCCAGATTACTAGCACATCGTCTACATACCTTACATATAATTTCATAAACGGCTGAAACTTATAAAGTCTTTGATCCTCCACCGTCCTTAGGATAATCTCGACCAGGTTGCCCGCTATTGGGCTACCTATCGGCACCCTTAGTACTTGCTTATAAATTCTTTCTCCAGAAGTGTAATATGAATTATAGCATATTAAATGAGCTATTTCATGTATCGGACCACTCGATAATCTCGACCAGGGTGCCCGCTATTGGGCTACCTATCGGCACCCTTAGTACTTGCTTATTAATTCTTTCTCCAGAAGTGTAATATGAATTATAGCATATTAAATGAGCTATTTCATGTATCAGCTTTGGGTTATTTTACTCTTGCAGTACATTTTCTACAAGAAATCTATAAAAATGGAGGCATACTGGTTCTAGTTGCAATGAAGGATAGAGGGCTGCATAATCATATGTAGCTAAAATATCTTTCTTAGATGTTTGTAAAACATCAAGCCTGTCTAGCACCGCTGTTGCAATTTTAGTTGAGTTGTCTGTTTCTCCTAATATCCTGTTACACCAATCTGCTATAGTTTTCTCAAGATTGTACGTTGGCACCAACCTTTTCTCTACTATTGGTCTCCTCCAGGGGTTCCCAAAGTGCGGCCCACGGGCCAAATGCAGCCCTCAAACCCTAGAAATGCGGGGTATGTTGGCACCAACCTTTTCTCTACTATTGGCCTCCTTCTGGGGTTCCCAAAGTGCGGCCCACGGGCCAAATGCGGCCCTCAAACCCTAGAAATGCGGCCTGTCATGTCAGATCATCTGCCATCTTAAATTCATAGAAATAATTTACATTTTTACAAAAAATAAATAAATTTTATCATATAATTAAAAATTGTTCAGTTAAAAAAAATGCATGTATAAGTGCTTCCAAATATGTTTCATTTGAAAGCACTGTTTTCATTTGACAGCACTTATTTATGCAAAAGAACTTTCTCAATCATAAGTCCAAATTATAGATCAAAATTAACTGATGAACATTTCCAAGCGGTGTTAAGAATACATTCAACCGACTTAGAACCAAGGCTCAATGATGATATTAAAAGAAAACAATAACTGCACAAGTCACACACTTCAGATTGATGAATTTATTATTATTATTATTTTTTGAAATTATTTAGTTATTTTTGTTTAAAATAACACATTTCAAAAATAATTAAACAGTTTGTAATAAAAATTAATTATTGTCATAAATAAAAAACGATTATGTTATAAAATTAGTAAAATCTTTCCATTTTGTCTAACTTTTTATCGATTTGAACGTATTTTTCCATAACACTTTTTTTGACCCGCCAAATATTTTGGAATTTACAATTTGGCCCACCTAGGCAAAACTTTGGGAACCCCTGGTCTAGACTTTATAGGTGCTTTATGTGCTTTAATAAAAGCAATGAGCCTCGGACATGCTGGTGCCTCTTGTCTACAGACTTTCCATATCCGTGGAAAATGCGGATGTTTGAGTATTCTATCTATCTTTGCTGCCAGTTTCACAGTTGGGTCTTGTCTTAGTTCTCCAGCCTTGGTATCACTAATGTATTTGTGTAGGAAGCCCTCATATACATCCTTGTTTATTAGGACTATCTTCTTTGTCTTGTCTTCTCCTCTCTAGTCAACATGTAATTTCTTTCCTTCATCCGTTTTAACATTCAGACTATCTTGTTTCACCTCCGTAGTTTTTAGTGAGCTTACTTTCTTGACTTTATAGGTGCTTTATGTGCTTTAATAAAAGCAATGAGCCTCGGACATGCTGGTGCCTCTTGTCTACAGACTTTCCATATCCGTGGAAAATGCGGATGTTTGAGTATTCTATCTATCTTTGCTGCCAGTTTCACAGTTGGGTCTTGTCTTAGTTCTCCAGCCTTGGTATCACTAATGTATTTGTGTAGGAAGCCCTCATATACATCCTTGTCTATTAGGACTATCTTCTTTGTCTTGTCTTCTCTTCTCTAGTCAACGTGTAATTTCTTTCCTTCATCCATTTTAACATTCAGACTATCTTGTTTCACCTCCGTAGTTTTTAGTGAGCTTACTTTCTTGTTTTTTGCCTTAAAAAGATCCATCTCAAGTTTTCTTTCTCCAATTTGCTTTGGTCCTTTATCAACTGTTCAACTACTGGAATATCTTCAGAAATCGAAGTATGCTTTAACACAGTGTAAGATGGGCCTTTCTCAAGTATATTCTTTGCATAAGATGGAATCTGTATATAAGTTAAACCCATCTCAAGTTTTCTTTCTCCAATTCGCTTTGGTCCTTTATCAACTGTTCAACTACTGGAATATCTTCAGAAATTGAAGTATGCTTTAACACTGTGTAAGATGGGCCTTTCTCAAGTATATTCTTTGCATAAGATGGAATCTGTATATAAGTTATTTTATGAAATTTATGATACTAGCAATTATGATCATTTTGTCTTCAACAACATCCCTATCAAGATTATGAACCAATATCAGAACCTTGATATTATTCTCATCATCAAATGCAAATATATTCAAAACATTAAACAAAAAGCAATCAATTCCTTCACTTCAATTTGACAGCTCCAAAATATTCCAATCTCAGCAGCTATTAAAATATTCAAAATGAAAGTACTGCATCTCATTATATATGGACTTAAACATTATAGAAAATTTGTAATTTTTCATAACCTTAACCTATTGATTGCCTGGTGTATACACATTTTTGATCCTTCCATGCTTTAAATGACTTCTAAATGTGAGAGGACATCACTTTTGAACTTACCATCATTTTCATTTTAACTGCTATATAAATACAAACTTTAATAATCCAAATGGAAATTGCATCTGCACACACTTTGATTCTCCAGCTGAAAGATGTCACTGCTTGGACTACCTCTTGAAGATTTTAATTTTTTTAACTCTTCTATATGTTAATATTATTATTTTTATCCAAAAATTAAAACTTATTGCTTTCTTTGGTGTTTAAGTTTCTAATTATCTTGGTCTGCTTAAAAGTGCTTTGAAATAATTAGAAACGTAATTATTATTATCTTTTGTTTTGTTTGTAACTTTTGTAAACTAAGTTACATAAATAAATATTATTAATATTATTATTATTATTATTATTATTATTATTATTATTATTATTAACCCTTACAAAGAAAATAGAAATAAAACCTAGCACAAACCCAAAGAAGCATTGAAAGATATATGTTAGGATTCACCAGGAGGGACTGCAAAATCAACACTTTGATAAGGAAATAAACCAAAGTAGAAGACATACTGGTAGCAGTTAGATGCAGTAAGTGGCATTGGGCAGGCCACATAGCAAGATACAACAATAACCAATGGACAAAGAGAATTACAGAGGCAATTAAGGCAAGGAAAAAGATATCCTGGCAGGCAATATAATAATGGAGAGGTGATATAAGAAAAGTAATTGGTTCCCAGTGGATACAGATTGCACAAGATAGGTATATCTAGAATCAACACTTTGATAAGGAAATAAACCAAAGTAGAAGACATACTGGTAGCAGTTAGATGCAGTAAGTGGCATTGGGCAGGCCACATAGCAAGATACAACAATAACCAATGGACAAAGAGAATTACAGAGGCAATTAAGGCAAGGAAAAAGATATCC
Source organism: Olivierus martensii (assembly GCA_000484575.1). NCBI lineage: Eukaryota > Metazoa > Arthropoda > Arachnida > Scorpiones > Buthidae > Olivierus > Olivierus martensii. The sequence goes on from AYEL01080841.1 coordinate 33,394, forward strand.
TAGCAGGCAATACAATAATGGAAAGGTGATATAAGAAAAGTAATTGGTTCCCAGTGGATGCAGATTGCACAAGATAGGTATATCTAGAAACAGAAGGAGGAGATATAAATACAGTAGTGGATGAAATAAAGAAATTATTATTATTATTGAAAGGTATATCTAGAAACAAAAGGAGGAGATATAAATACAGTAGTGGATGAAATAAAGAAATTATTATTATTATTGAAAGTATTTAACTGTGCATCTGTTAATTATAGGTTTTTTTTAATTACAGTAGTACAGTATTTAAATGAATATATTTAAGTTTTATTATAACAATAATTAATTGTAATTTTTTGCAATGTCTTTATTTCTTAGGTTACATCCTCATAATGTTTTAGGGATAAGGACATTTGCTGATACCTTAGGATGTACGTCTTTAGTTGAGGCAACAAACCGTTTCATTCAAAAGCATTTTGTAGAAGTTGCTCATTCAGAAGAATTTCTTGCATTGCAATTTTCAGATGTACAAGAAATTATTTCAAGAGATGAAATTCATGTAATGAGTGAGGAACAAGTAAGAAAAATAAGTTTTATTAATTGTTAAGTATAAAATTTTCTAAAAAAATTAACTAATTATTAATAGCAGATTACTAAATTTTTTCAAATTAACAATGCATGATTTATTTTTTTCATAAATTTTTTGCTCTCTATTAAAGAGAGTTATTTAATAGAAGTCTTGTTTGTTATTTTTTATTCTATATTGTGAACATCTTGTTTTGTACCAAAAATACAATATCACAATTAATTCTAATTATAACCAAAAGATGATGATGACAATTGGATCTGCAACATTATTATCATTATAACAAATTAGAATTTTATCAACAATTTAGCAAAATTATAAGTTATTAATAAAATAAAATAAATTCCATTAAATTCTTCTTGAAATTTTAATTGGTGATATAGTAAAGGCAGATAATCATAGACTTAACACAAAATAAGAATAAAGATATTAATAAAATAGAATAAATTCCATTAAATTTTTCTTGAAATTTAATTGGTGATATAGTAAAGGCAGATAATCATAGACTTAACACAAAATAAGAAATAAGTAATAATATTTGGAAAAAATAAAAATGAAAAAATAATTATCTTTTTTATAGTGAAGTTTCTTAGCATAAAATTTATGAAATTTTTAAATTAATATTATGAATATACTTATTGTATTAACTAATAAAACAAGTAATAGTTTCACTGCTTTCAAGATCAAACAATAAAACATGGCATACAAAGTAACTTTCAGAATATAAAAATGTTTTCAGTTAATAACCATTCATCAAATAAAAGAATAATATACAGTTATAGAATACAAAAATGGAACAAGGCTAAAAATATAATAAGTATAATGGTGTTTATAAAACTGTTCTAAGAATTCAAAATTGAAAAAGTTTTTGCATTTTCATGTAAGCAAATGACAAAAAGTTCTTTAATCTATATTGCAAACAACTTACAATGTCATCACAAAGCAAACCTTTTAAAACAAATAAAACTTTAGAATTTACTTTATGTTTAGTTTAAAGACATTAGATTAATATATATTTGCCTAGGAAAGAATTTATGCAATTTTGTGCAAAAAATGTCAATAAGTGACATTTGCAAAAAAGTAAATTGTTTAAATAAATTTTTCATATGCATCATATAGAAAGTCAACACAAATAAAAATTTATATCTATAAAACCATATTAGCTAAACACTCGCTAACGCTTTTTTTGTAAAGCGTTAGCGAATAAAGTTTCATTTTTAACTGCTAGTTTGTGCTTTGTTATCGAACTGTTATATTAAGTTTAAGCAGTATTTGTTGGAACAATACCGTTAGGAGTGAGTTCACGAATAGGTCATTACCACTCAATAACAGGAACAACAAAGACATTTATTTCTAGAAGGTTCTATACTAGTACAGTGCCGCAGAAATACAATTCTATATATTTTATATCCATTACTCTGTTATCACATATTTAGTAACATGGAATAAATACAAAAAATATTTAAATAATAATACAAATATTTAACCTATCTAATTTTTGAATATATATCATTTTTATTTTTATCCAACGAAATTTCTCCCTCTTGACACCTTGTCCTTGACATATGAAGTAATGTGCTCCAACAGTATTGTCATTAAGATACTTTTGATATATTTCTGGTTTATGTTTTATTATTATTTTATTTTAATTTATTCTGATATTACTATATTATATTTTATTTTTGTAATATTATTATACAATGTTATAGTATAACAATAAATAAATAAGCCTTATTTCGAAGTGGAAAAAAGAGAAAGATAATTTAGTATAGAAGTACTTTCAACTTCATTAAGTCATTGTCAACCATACATAAAATTTATAATTCGAATACATCGTTTTTGGAATACAATGTTCAGAGTATTTTCATATATCTATAAAACCGTATTAGCTAAACACTCGCTAACGCTTTTTTTGGAAAGCGTTAGCGAATAAAGTTTCATTTTTAACTGCTAGTTTGTGCTTTGTTATCGAACTGAGATTCAGGGCTCTCCCCTTATGCTCAGGCGTATAAGGGATTGTCGTTTGGTGATGGATTCCTTTTTCAATAAAGTAATTCCGCAAGTTATTACTCATGAACTCCCCTCCGTTATCAGATCGCATTGCTTTTACTCTTCTTCCTATTTCATTTTCCGCTCTCTTTATGAAGTTTATCAGTCTTTGTTCAGTTTGGTCCTTGCTTTTCATGAATTCCACTGTTACTCTCCTGCTATGATCATCGACGATTACCAATACATACTCGTTCCCTCCTAGAGATTTAGGTTTCATTGGACCTATGAGATCTACATGTATCAGATCGAGGATCCTCTTTGCTCGATTTCGATGAGTTTCCTTGAATGTTTCGCAGGTTTTTTTTGCCTGTATACATGTTTTGCAGTCATTAACCCTTTCTGTGCTAAAGTCGCATCCTCGGACAATTCCATTTTGTATCATTTGCCGTAAAGTTCTATAGTTTATGTGTGCCATCCTTCTATGGAATAGCAGATTGAAAACAAGATGATGTTAGAACTTACACTAATAATTGGAATAAATTCTTTAACAAGTTAGATAATAAAAAAATATAAATTTATTAGACTCAAAAGCACTTACAAAAGTGTCAATAAATGCTTTACATGGCTGACGATGACTTAATGAAGTCGAAAATACTTCCTTAATAAATTATATCTCTCTTTTTTCCACTTCGAAATAAGGCTTATTTATTTATTTATTTTATCTATTAATACAAGTGGAAGTTTATTTATACAATACAATATTATGTTATCGTTTTTTATAACTTTTAATTTTAAAATGTATTATTTCGTAAATGTATTCTTTTTAAGTTTTTTACGTTTAACATTCAAATATTTATTCGTTTCTGTATTATGCTGACGATGGCTTAATGAAGCTGAAAGATCTTCAGTTATAATAAAAACTTTTCCACTTTTAATTCATGCTGTATTATTCGTGTTTATTATTATTATTATTATTATTATTATTATTTCAAAATCGCGAATTTTAACGAATACCAAATAATAATAATTATAAACTAAACCTAACGGTTCTAACGACTCTGCAATCCAGAGTTCGGCCTGAGCTCAGGTCTTTAAATAAATTCTAACTTAAAAATAATAAACTTCAAAACAATCTAACAACGTTTAACCGGCAAAACAAAACCAGAAACTTACAACTAAAAATAATGAATAAGTATTAGATTGAAAACAAGATGATGATAGAACTTACACTAATAATTGGAATAAATTCTTAAACAAGTTAGATGATAAAAAAATATAAATTTATTAGACTCAAAAGCACTTACAAAAGTGTCAATAAATGCTTTATTGGAACTATAATAAAGCAACAATCAAATAATCAACAAAACTAGTTTAATCCAACTCAAATATCAACAATCAATTATTCACAAACAGGAAACCTTAAATACTACTTAATTCTACTACCTCCACTACTGATACAAACTTCTAGCAAACGTAGACCTTTACAAGAATTTCAATGTCACTTAGCCAACCTTATGTTGATACACCTCTCTGTGTTGCCTTTTTCATCGGCTTTTTATATCCGCATGACATACAATCCTTTGTAGCTTCATTTACATAAATATACGTAACAAGTTTAAATTTATTAGCTTACGTTTTCATCGGCTTTTTATATCTGCATGACACAATCCTTTGTAGCTTCATTTACATAAATATACGTAACAAGTTTAAATTTATTAGCTTACAGAGTAATTCATTTATATCATCCTCTTTACAATTTAATTATATACCGAACGAAACATCGATACGGATCATTCTTACATTCTCATATCGAACTAGTGGAAAATTAGATAAGATGATGTCATTAGCCGGGACAGCTCTTCCGGAGGACGGTTTCCGATTCCGTAACACGTGATTGCTAACTATTACAATGGAGAGTGTGGAAGTAAGTCAACTCTTAAACTAAAATATAATACGTTAGATAATAATGAAAATAACGATAAATAATAAAAGTGCATAATAAAATAAAATAGGATAGGTCAGAGTTAACTTCCTCACATTATTATTTTTTATTAAACATAATAATAAACTTTCTTATATTGAAGAAAATCTATTTTTCATTGTAGCTATTCAATGAATCACATTTTTAAAGAAAAGTGTCAATAATTTGTCTCTCAATAATAGGTGTTCTGTTGCTTTCAATACTGTTAAAAAAAATGATAAATAAACAATTCTAATAATGATACAGGTGTTCCCCTACTTATGATCATTTGACTTACAATAATCTAATGTTACAATTGCCCTTATAATATTCCAAACTTGTCTATTTTCATAACATATTGATTAGAAATACTTTTTGTTTTATCAAAAATGTAGTAAAGCAATCACTTACTATCTCTAGAAGAATCCAGTTTTAAACAGTTTTATGCTATGGAGGCTGGTTCAATTCCAAATGATTTTTTTATTGGAGGATCTAGGATCAATTCTAAAGTTTTATCACCTGAAAGATCCAATCTAATGTTGGCTGCTATTACTACTAAAATTACTATCATTATTGAGCATTTTTGACTTAAAACTTTTTCGACTTATAATGGAATTAATATAATCCGATCATAATTATAGTAATAAATATACACAAAAATGGAAAATAGCCTGTAATTATTTTCCATTTTTGTGTATATTTATTTATTTAATATGCATTTAATAACATATTAAAATATTTCCTAGTTTTTTATATTTACTATTTCCTAGTTGTTTAACAAGAAGGATCTTCATACACTGATGTAATAGTTTTTCTGTTCGCATATTAAAATATTTCCTAGTTGTTTAACAAGAAGGATCTTCATACACTGATGTAATAGTTTTTCTGTTCTTATATTCAAATTGTTTGTATTTGATTATTGGATATTTTGTTACTAATGTTATTAGCACTTTTTCAACAACTGAAGAGAACTATTACTTGTCAAAAATGTTACTGCCATCTTAGTTAAATTTCCTGATTTTATATCACTGCTATTAAGACTGTATTTGTTAGCTTCTGTTTAGTTCGGGGATGAGTAACCTTTTTGAAAATTCAATACAAATTTAGTAATGAAAAAATATTAATAGGCTTCATTATAAACAGCATATATATATATATATGTGTATATTATTTATTTATGAAATACTTGTATTTTATATCATCATTCTCTTATTGCACTAAAATATATACCAAAACAATAAAAATTCAAATACAGTAACTTTGTTTTAATATGGTTTTGATATTAAAATTATGATTGAATTAGCAATATTTTATCAAGAAAAATTTTAATAAGACTTTTATGAAAATACAGTCAATTCTTGTTATTCACAGATTCCGTATTCTATTCACGAAAATTTATTTGTAACCACAAAATCGATATTCGCGGAGCTTTCATGCTTATTCGCAGACTCCTGCTGAGCGGAAACAATACTGTTATCAATGTAATCTCTCTCTCTCTCTAATAAAGGAAATTGTTTGTTACCAAATGTAGTCTCTAAATTGGTTTGCCAGAAAATTTCCCATTACCTATCCTTGCTCAGTCCACAGACCAAAAGCCAAAAGCCTGTTTATATCATTTGCAGGTCCCATAGAATAATGTGACCCTATGCTTGAATACAGTCTCAAATTTAGGCACCTAACTTCCTGCACATTTGCTCCTTATGTCGAAATTTTAGATCTGAGGCAAAAAGTGACACAGACAAGGCTGACGCAATTCAGAAAGACAATGTGTCAGCTGCACATCAAACATCTTGCAACATCAAAAAACTATCAATCAAAAATAAGATTTTATTTACTATATAGTTAATGTTTTAAAAAATTAAAGATTACTATAATTATAATACTGTATATAGTACTATACACTGCATAAACTGTAATTATTTGTAAGTAATATAATACATTTTAAATAAGGTGTCTGTAAACGGAAAAATACATATAAACTAAGTATGAAAATGTTAGAAAGAAACAATAATCCTTGGATTTGGTGTCTTTTAGAAATTCACTATCTCTTCCTAACTGTAGGTTGTTGCCATTGATGCCATTCTTAAAGGATTTAGGCCAGCTCATTTTGTTTTGAACACGCTAGTCTTTGTGTAAATTGGCCATATGATAATACAAATGTTTCCCTTCGCAGGAACCTAACTCTATATTTCCCATAGGCACAATGGTTCAGTAGAAGAAAGGTTTTCAGGAACCTAACTCTATATTTCCCATAGGCACAATGGTTCAGTATTTATAAAGAATTTACAGAACATAACTACCGCAAATAGTGAGAATTGACTGTATATAATTATTTTAATATTTAATTTTTTAAATTAGATTGCATGATGCATTGTAAAGCTAGATGGATCATGTCTTGCTTGGCCAGTGGTTTAGTTGGAAGTTGGTTTCTGATGCAGTCATTGTTTCAGAACCTTAAATAATATACATAAAATACATGTGATATAAAATCACATTTTTTATATTATTCAGCATAAAATTGCACTTCATTTTTTATTGATATCTCTCATATCTATTTTGAATGATTTTAAATTATGCAGATTAAACTTATAATTTATGTAAATGCTAGATTTTTGAAGCTGTTATGATTTGGGTAAAGAGAAGTATTGAAGATAGAGCTGAACTATTGCCTGAATTGCTGACTAAAGTTAGAATGCCATTGCTCACTCCACATTACTTAACTGATCGTGTTGCTACTGAAGAACTCATTAGAACTTCTCATAGATGTAGAGATCTTGTAGATGAAGCTAAAGATTATCATCTTATGCCAGAAAGAAGGCCACTACTACAGAGTTTTAGAACAAGGCCACGTTGTTGTCCTGATATAGTTGGATTGATTTATGCTGTTGGTGGCCTTACTAAAGCAGGTATATATCTTTCAATGATATTTCTAATTTTATAAAGTTAAATTGTGTTTTTAAATTTATAAAAATATTTGTTAACTTTTATCACTTAAATTCAAAGATTATGATTCTAGCAAAAAAATAACCAAAGTAATCAGAAATTCAGAATATAAGTATTACTTTATGATGTTAGGAGAATTTATGCAAATTATCAAAATTATTCCAAAACATTTTCTGCTAATTACATTTTACCTTCTTATATAGTTTCTAAGACTATCAATAAGGATATTTATTCTTCTATCTATTAAGTTTTTATTTTTTCTTCTTGTTGCGATTCTAATAATGGAAGAAATAGAAATAAGAAATAAAAATTTAATAGATAGAAGAATAAATATTCTTATTGATAGTCTTAGAAAGCAACATATTAAGAAACTTAATGGACATTTTATAAACAGCTTCTGAGAAATAGACATAGTAAATTAGAACTCAGCCAAGTTGCTTCTATAGTAGATGATATAAACATTCTGCAATATGCCTTAGATTTTTTTGCAAAAAGGAATATCATGTAATCTAAGTCATGAACCAATAGCTAGAGATATAATACCAGCAGTAGAGAAATTAATAGAACCACTAGATGTATTACAGAAAGAAAGAATCCAATGACAAGTCATTGAGCAAACTAAGGTTAAGAAAAATAAGAATGACATACTATCAATTAGAAAAGAAAATGTGTTAGTAGACATGATGTTAGACTAGCTTAAACAGGAGAGCTTTAACAAGAAAGGACAGGAAAAAAAAATAGTCATAATAAAGTGAATGGAGTATAATGTAATGCTTGAATAATATATTAATAACTCAGATGCAATAAAACTACTTTCTGATTCAACAAATAAACTAAAAACAAAGATTGAAAACCTTAACAAGAAAACAGCATTTCCCATAGTGATTGATCTTTAAAAAGACTCCAGATCCAGCTTGTCCTAGACTCTTTGGATATAGAAAAAAGCATAAGAATCCAATAGCTATCCATCCCAAAGTAGACAAATATAGGTCGCTGCTTATAGATTTTTGAACATCTTAGCCCATTGGTCCCTTAATTAAGCTAGTAGCTTATTCTTATATAATCATATCTGCACAGCAATTTCTTGATAGGATTAAACAAATAACACTTGCCCATGAAGACACCTTAGTAGTGTATGACTATGAAAAGCTATATCCATCTCTACAACTAACCCCTACTGGTCTCTATTTTAATACATTCCTCTTGGAAAGTGTTACCAATTCAGAAAATATAGCACCATCATTCAGGGATATCACAATGCTAGCATGTTATGATATCTATTTTGAGTTTAACAATAAATTCTACAAGCAGACTCTTCGAGTATGTATAGGCAGCCAATTGGCAAGTGTCTTAGAGGAAGTTATATTGAGATATGTGGAGAAAGATATCCTAAAAATCTTTAGTGCCAATTATAAAATATTTTTAAGATACATGGATAATAAATTTGTTATATGGAAAAACAGAAATTATAAAACATTAGAAATGAAAGAAGCTATCACAGATAACTCATTAGGTCTAAAGGTTAATTTTGATCAAGTCAGTTCAATATCTGTCCACTTCCTAGATATACAAATAGATTTAATACTAACACAGTTCAATACCAAAGTCTATAGAAAACCAACTACTACGATCATCCCAGCACGATCGGCAGACCGCCATAGTTACAAGTAGGTGGCATTTAGATCATACTTTAAATACATAATAACATATTGTTCTATGATCCAGATTAAGAATAAAGAATTTAACTAGATCATATCCTATTTTGAGTTTAACAACAAATTCTACAAGCAGACTCGTCGAGTATGTATAGGCAGCCAATTGGCAAGTGTCTTAGAGGAAATTATATTGAGATATGTGGAGAAAGATATCCTAAAAATCTTTAGTGCCAATTATAAAATATTTTTAAGATACATGGATAATAAATTTGTTATATGGAAAAACAGAAATTATAAAACATTAGAAATGAAAGAAGCTATCACAGATAACTCATTAGGTCTAAAGGTTAATTTTGATCAAGTCAGTTCAATATCTGTCCACTTCCTAGATATACAAATAGATTTAATACTAACACAGTTCAATACCAAAGTTTATAGAAAACCAACTATTACGATCATCCCAGCACAATCGGCAGACTGCCATAGTTACAAGTAGGTGGCATTTAGATCATACTTTAAACACATAATAACATATTGTTCTATGATCCAGATTAAGAATAAAGAATTTAACTAGATCATAAAAGAAGGAAAGGCCCATGAATGTAATTTTAAGTTTATGAAGACAGTTTATGATAAAGTCTTAAAAGCAGATAGTATTAATAATTGGAATAGGCAAATAGAGCAACCCTGTATATTCCAACAAGGCCACTTCCAAAACAAACAAACATCTAAATTTCTATAAATGCAATCAACAATTAGAGGAATACTGCCATAAATAAGTTAGCAAGAAGTCATGAGCTAAAATTATCTTATAAAGAGAATACTATCTATCATCTTTCAATGCTTACAAAATGAAAAGAACGCATATCCCCAAATTAAAGAGCCAGAGTATAACCGACAGGAGTGCATAGGACTCACTACAAGGAATTTGAAAGAAAGAGTACAAGAACATAAAGCCAACATTAAAAATGATAATTTAAGGACAGTGATAGTAGAAATGCGCTACGAACTTAATCAAATGGGATGATGCAAGAGTTGCAAAAGTCATGAAATAATTTTAAAGAAGGTTTATTATTAGAATCATTAGAGATAATTAGTGATTGCAATACCGGTATACTGGGATACCGAATACTGGGTTTTTTAGACATTTGTATAATTTTGTAATACCGGTATTCACAACTTTAAATACCGTTTTTTCGGTTTTAAACTTAGAATAAAAAACTTAGAATTTAAATGAATTAGACTGTGAATACAAAGTTGCATCGTACAGTCTAGAGAAGTGATATAATATGTAAATCACCCAAGGAGGCGGGCCGAAACTGTCCTATTACAGCTCAGAGCAATACTGCACACGTGCAGGATTCGTAGTCTGATTTTCGTATCTGTGAAAACAAGGTTGTAATTGTGAAGAAAGTGCGTATTATTTCGAAAAATTTCAATATTTTTTTTAAATTGGTGAGTTTGTTATTAACATTGTATTTGCATATCATACTTTAGGCTTCAAAATATTTTTCAGCTTTACTGTGTACTCATAATTAATAAACCCATAATAATGAATAAGAATAACTTTAAAGAACATAAAAAATCTGTTGATAATACTTCTGTTTGGTTTCATTATTTATATGATGAAAAGAATATGGTGGCACAATGTAAAAAATGTTCAAGAGTTATTAAAGTGAATGGAGGAAGTACAAGCGGACTCCATACACATTTAAAAACAAAACATGATACAAATTTGTTAAAGAGGAAAGAATCTAATTGCGATGAAGATACAAATTTAAGCACAGTTTCTAAGCCCAAGCTGTCAGGTATTTTAGATTATTTTGAAAAAAAAAGATAATTTGGAGGAAATTATAAGTAAAATGACAGCATTAGATGATTTGCCATTTCGAATGTTTTGCACTTCTACTGAATTAAGAAACTCACGATCCGCCAGAGGTTTTAAAAATCTACCAACATCGATTAATACTATAAGAAGAACTGTTATAAACTACAGTAACGGTGTTTGCAATTCTTTGAAACACGAGTTAACACAATTAAAAGTAAATGGTGATAAATTTAGTCTTACATTTGATGAATGGACAAGTGTAAGAAATAGACGCTATTTAAATATAAATATTCATTCTGAGAAAAAAATTTCGAATATAGGACTTACACATGTCTCGGGAAGTATGCCAGCCGAAAAATGTGTGGAAGTGCTTAAATCTAAATTAGAGAAACATGGATTATCCCTGAAAGAAGATATTGTATCCATAATGACTGATGGAGCAACAGTTATGAAGAAAGTTGGAAAGTTGGTTGATGCAAATCAGCAATTGTGCTATGCTCATGGAATTCAATTAGGAGTAATAGATGTATTATACCAAAAAAATAAAGAACAGAAGAACCCAAATACTGTGGATATAGAAACTTCTGATTCCGACTTTGAAGAGAGTGGGGGTGATACTGACAATGAAGATAATGACAATGTAATTGTTGAAGAAGATATTGCTAATGAGAATGAAATATTAACTCATCAAGAATTGTTACCTATAATTAATAAAGTTCGAAAAATTGTTAAGATATTTAAACGTTCCCCTACAAAAAATGCCTTATTACAAAAATATATACTAACTGAAAATAAAACAGAACATATGTTAATATTAGATTCTAAAACATGTTGGAACAGTTTACTCCTAATGATGGAACAATTTTTGAAACTGAAAAATCCAATCCAAAAAGCAATAATTGACTTAAACCTGCAAATTAATTTTTCCAATAGTGAATTCGACTTAATATCCAGAACTGTATCAGCTCTACTTCCAATAAAACTGGCTGTGGAGGCATTATGTCAGAGAGATTCTAATTTATTAACAGCTAATGCAACAATAAATTTCATGTTGCAGTCACTGAAAGCACACATCACTCTCTGAAGAATTATATATTACATTGAAAAATCGCACAGAAGAAAGGCATACCGAAATAGAAAATGTCTTACGGTATTTACATAATTATAATTATTTTAAAAATGAAAATAAAAAAGAAGAAAAAAAACTAACCAATTCAAATTTGATCAAGTTTTTAGTAAATTTTCTTAAAATTTTTTACCCACAAACCTATCCACATTCAGAAGAATTTGGTGCAGTTATCGAAGATGATGATGACACTAATGTCGATAGCGAAAAGGAATTGTCTCTTGAACAAAAATTAGAATTAGCGATAACTAAAAAAATTTCAACAAACCAAAATACAATACAGAAATCAGTTATATCCAAAACCATCCGACGAGAAATCGATTTATTTGAAGATGAGGGATTTAGAGGTAAATACTTGGAAAAAGTATATCGCGCATTGCTAACAGTACCACCAACTAGCATAGATGCTGAAAGAGCATTTTCAACAGCTGGTAATTTTTGCACAAAATTATGTTCCAGGCTTAATGACAGTACAATTGATGAATTATGTTTTTTAAGATCACATTTCAAAAATTTGTAATAATACAACAGACTGAATAGTGATATTTATTTAAATCACAAAAAAGTGTAAATAAGATGTTCCTTGTTCTTTTACTTTTTTGTGATTCTTTATATATTGTTATAATTTATAAGTTACAAATGATTTTTTATGATATTTACGCTCTCTCTATTAAAACTGGCAAATAAAACAAAGAAACACCTATGTTTTCTTTTTTTTTTTTAAATTCCTACTACCGGTATTAAAACCGATATTCCGGTATTAAGATCTAAAAAATACCGAATACCGATATTGAACTTTTGGTCCGATATTGCAATCCCTAGAGATAATACAAAGAGATTATTAGAAGTATAAAATCGTCCTTAATGAACAGATAAGTAGGGATGTTTCTGCAGCATGGCAGTATGCCTTGAAGAAAACTGTAAATTGTTAGCACAATATCTAATGTTTTTGAGTATCTCATACAGGCTAATTTAAAGTTCTAGTTTTATTAATTTTTAAGAAATGTAATTAAAAATTATTTGTGAATTGCTAATTAGATATTATGTTCCTAGTAAAACCTAAAATATTTATACATATATAGCATTATATTTAAACTGCACTTGTAATTTTGTTTAATAATTGAAATTTATAATCTTAATTTTAAAAAATTTTTAAGTTTGTATTCTTTTAAAGTTATACATTCGAAAACAAACTAAAGCTTTGTATTCTATTCTTTGATCTGAAGATGGTTGTTTATCAATTGAAAATGTTTCAATAAAATTAAATTATTTTTTTCAATTGCTGTTAAGTATTATATTTAGAAGTATTATGTATACTCTTGTTTTCAGCAGTTAGTTAAAATATTAGTTAATCAGTTATTGATGATTAAAAATAATTGATAGATCAGATAGTTTTTCTATATATTATATGAGTGTTTTAAATGTTTTCAATTGCTGTTAAGTATTATATTTAGAAGTATTATGTGTACTCTTGTTTTCAGCAGTTAGTTAAAATATTAGTTAATCAGTTATTGTTGATTAAAAATAATTGATAGATCAGATAGTTTTTCTATATATTATATGAGTGTTTTAAAATATATTTTAACTTAAAAAATAAATATTCTTAAATTTTGTATATTTAAAAGGAGATTCGTTAAGTACGGTAGAAGTCTATGATCCAAAAATTGAAAGATGGCAAATGGCTGAAGCGATGACTATGTTGAGAAGTCGTGTTGGGGTATCTGTTATGCACAACAAACTATATGCAATTGGTGGCTATAACGGTAGCGAGCGACTAAGTACAGTAGAAGTTTTTGATCCTAACTCTAGAACTTGGAGTAAAGTTGCTTCAATGAATTGTAAAAGAAGGTAAGAATAATCACTAAATCAGATAGGAATAAGTGTACAATGAGAAATATTACATTAAGAATTAATGCATTATTACATTAATGATCAATAATGTAATAATAACTGCATAATAGATATATCCGTTATGCACTATTATTTAATTAGTTACTTTATATTTATTATATTACAAAATATAAATTATATGTAAAATATAAATTATATGTAAAATATAAATTTGTAATTGACTCCTCCTATTATTATGTATAATTGTATCATCTTAAATTTAAACATATATGTGCTGTTCCATTCTATAATTCCATTGTTTTTTGTAAGTTTGTTCTAATGATTTTTACTAATGATGACCAAAATATGGTCAAAAACATTTTGAATCAAATATAATTAAATGTATTTCTACTACTTAGTGCTATGTTTATTTTCTCATATTTTATATATTGATGATAGTAGTTATATATGTCACATCCTTTCTACTATTTCTCAAACTCTCAAATCTCCAATGATAGCTTGAATCAAATATTGGAAGTTATATTCATCATTTGCTTAAATTGTCTCCAAAAGCTTAGCGAATCCTTTACTTCATCTCTAAACCTTTCAGTTCAATTTTCTCCTTAAAGTTCATGATGAATCTACCATGATTTCATTACTCTCCTTTTCAGCATTATCCCTTTCTCAAATGTTCCATTGTTTTTTGTAAGTTTGTTCTAATGATTTTTACTAATGATGACCAAAATATGGTCAAAAACATTTTGAATCAAATATAATTAAATGTATTTCTACTACTTAGTGCTATCTTTATTTTCTCATATTTTATATATTGATGATAGTAGTTATATATGTCACATCCTTTCTACTATTTCTCAAGCTCTCAAATCTCCAATGATAGCTTGAATCAAGTATTGGAAGTTATATTCATCATTTGCTTAAATTGTCTCCAAAAGCTTAGCGAATCCTTTACTTCATCTCTAAACCTTTCAGTTCAATTTTCTCCTTAAAGTTCGTGATGAATCTACCATGATTTCATTACTCTCCTTTTCAGCATTATCCCTTTCTCAAATGTTTCTACTTCGATTTGAGTAACATCCGTTTTCATCTTTTATTCCTCTATTGAAATGAATTCTTATTTAAAATACTTTTTGGTTTTGCTCAGATCTTGCATTAAAATTTCATTTACTTATGCATTTGATATTTCTAACTCACCTGCTAACCTTTCTAAAATTGCAAATTTTCTTCTCATAATCCTTTCGTCTTTCATGTGTAGTACTTGAAACAAAGCATTGTGTACTTGTGAGAATAACATATGAACTACCTTATGTTTCTTCATTAACGATCCATATTTTTCTTCATATAGATTATTATTGAACTATAAGATTCTGCATGGGCACCAAATTCTTCATAAACAGATTCCTCATATAGACTTGGACCTATAAGAGGGATAAGAAACTTTATTTAATCATTACTTATCTGTTATCTATAATATTATATCCTTTGTCATATATCCTTAATAAAGCAGTAAAGACTATATATTTATATAAAAAAAATTGTTTTAACAATAGAAATCCAAGCACCTGTTTATTGTAAGCAATTCCAATACACTCTGTATACAAAAAATTATTGTAAACAATTATATTACAGAACATTTAAATAATAATAGAAAGAACATTATTAATTGTCTATTGATACTCTATGCCATCACTAAAAATAAAATTAATAATGGGGAGATCTTTTTATGCTGATAAATTTGTCAGGTTTCATTAAATTTGTCTTTACCTTAAATATAAATTTATAAGATCTTCTAAACTTGGCATATATCTTTTATCAGATAAATATATTGGAATTAATAAATTTTACATAGGTAACACTTAAAGAACATTAAAATATCAAATATCTGAACATATGCATGATATGTTATATAAAAGAAGTAACGTTGCCTATAACCAAGAAACATTCAAACAAAATATGGACACCATATGAAAAGATTCGCATATTATTGATAACATAAATATTAAAGAAATCTGAAAAATTTATTAGCATTAAAATACTTTCTCCATTAAATCAGTAACCATGAGAGCCTTCCAATGCAAACGATGAATTAATTAAAATTTCTTTTATGTTATGGTCTCATAAGTTACATATAAAATAAATTTGAGAGTGAAAATATTTGTAACAGTAATAAAATCCATATTTTACTTATTTTCTTGATTAATATTGTACCAAAACACATAGAATGAATTTATAAAACAAAATGCTGATTGATAATATATATATTATTTATCTGATCTTTATCAAATTTAATAACATGATAAAAATCAGAAGAATTATTTTTCAAATTATGTGCTGTTTTATTGGGTATTCTTATAAACACATACAATTATTGAAATTTATTATTATGACTTGTTAAAAATTCACATGAATAACTAAAATTTAATGTAATTAAAATTTTACAGTGCTGTAGGTGCAGCTTCTTTATATAACTGTTTGTATGTATGTGGAGGTTATGATGGGGTTTCATCTCTAAATACAGTAGAATGTTATAATCCTGATAAAGATAAGTAAGTATTAAATCTGTTGAATATTCTAATTAAGATATTAAACATATTTGTTTAAATGACAAAAATAACTGTATAAATATTTACGAAAAACATATAGCAAAAGTCTAATAGACTGACATTCAACAGTTTGGCCCATGATTGTCTGATATAAATCAGTTATCAATAATACAGTCAAACCCTGATAAGACGCTCCCCATTAATCTGCCACCCTTGCTGACCGCAAACAAATTTGGCAGAATGGATCTTTCCCATGTTAATGGAATAGGCAAACCCCGATAAGACGTCATCTGCCAATAGAAACATCTAAATAAATATTCCTTTTGGTATTATATTTGTCTTCTTTAATCAGCCAGGGGCATGTAACGTGACTTACATCCCCAAGTTCATCAGCTTTCTGGATTTATTTGTAACCACTGGGTGGGATAAATGGAGTTAACAGTTAATCATGTGTCTCTTTAAGCCTGGTTCACACCTGGTTGTAGAAAATAAGATCGTAAGAACCAGATTGTTTCCATTGTTTATTGCATACCAAGCAAATAAGGATACTATATATAAGCTGTATACATTGCTTTACAAAGAACTCAAAAGTAGAGGATCAGAACAGCGGATGGACATGTTTTCTATATAGTACTGTATATATACGGTATGTATACTATACTGTAAAGTATACAGTATTTTAGAAATGTTAAGTTTGGATGCTAAATATAAATGTACTGTATTTTATTAAATTTAATAAATTTGGAGTTTATTATCATTTCTACATCACGCATGTGTTTTCGATAAACCGCCAACCCCGATTAGCCGCCAAAATTGTCCCCAGTTTTTAGAAATTATAAGTTTGGATGCTAAATATAAATGTACTGAATTTTATTAAATTTAATAAATTCAGAGTTCATTTTCATTTCTATACTATGATGAACCGCCAACCCCAATTAACCATCAAAATCGTCTCTGAACAGATGGTGGCATCTTATTCAGTAGTATAATAATATTGATAGCTGATAATTTCAATATTAATAATAATATAATTTAAAAAGTTTTGGTAAAAATTGATTAAAATTTGTAAGATTTATACAGGTAAGCCTCGATTAGTGGGAATAATGGGTTCCACAAATTTCTCGCACTATTCAAAGTATTAACTATATGTAAAATATGGATGGCATCTTATCCAGGTTTAACTGTAGTATAATAATATTGATAGCTGATAATTTCAATATCAATATCAATACAGTATTATTAATAATAATATAATTTAAAAAGTTTTGGTAAAAATTGATTAAAATTTGTAAGATTCTTCTGTTATTACTGTTCTAATATTTATTCTGATAACTGAAAAAATTTTTTTGAAATATTGTTCTACTTATATTAATTGTTCTGTTGAAGATATTTAAAATACTATGTAATTCTAAACTGAAAGATGTTATAATTGAAGTTTTTTCAAATATTGTTCTTGTTCTAATATTTATTCTGATAAAGATTTTGTACTTAGAGTAGAAATGTACTGAAGAGGGACTGGTCCCTCCACGTGTCGTATGTTAATTATTTTATCAGTTTGGCTGTGCTTGACTATTAGTAATTTCTCCATTAGGGGCAAGTCTTTCCGGTTTATTACGCTCTTAATTACTCTTGCATTCTGCCAGAGTACTTCTGTATTCTTTTCAAAGACTTGCTGCGTCAGGGCGGTGCAAAGATTTCCTTTTCGGATGTTCATGCGGAAGGAGTAAGTGCAGCTTGGCGGTATGCCATTAGATCGAACTTGTAACTGTTTAATTTTGCACTCTAATATGCTAATATATTTGATTTTCTTAATATGTAATGATTGATTTTCCTATGTTAAAATATTTAATTTATTGTCTTTTCTCTTTGAATATGATGATAATTTTTTAAATTTTGAATTTTTTAAATGCTTTAAATTTTTAAATTTTAAATGTTTTGTTCTAAAGACTGATGTTCTAGAACACATGTATTCTTTATATCTGTAAATGTTTATACAACTGAAGAGGATACGCATTGTATTGAAAACGTTTTTGTATATTAAAGTTATATACGTACATACTGCTTTTTGTGCTACTTATAAACTTTTTAAGCTTAGAATTAAGCTATGAAGAGGAAAACTATGCAGAAGAAAGCGATGAAGACAACAATTCCGAATGGAAGAGTAAGAATTTCAAACCAAAAATTGTTGAATTTATCGGAAATCCGGGATTAAAAGTAAGTGCCCCTTCTAATAATAAATTTGAGTGGTTCGAATTATTCCTAACGCCAGAATTAGTAGAACATGTTGTAACAGAAACTAACTACTATGCCAAACAATTTTTTCTGGCAGAAACAGTTTCCTTTTCCGAAGGATCAAAGACAGAAGGGCCGTTCTCTGCTCAGCGGAGAAAAGAATGGATACCATTAACAAAAAATGAAATGTATCGTTTTTTAGGTTTGCACTTACTTACAGGAATAAACAGAAGGCCCGATATTAGAATGTACTGGAGTAAAGATAATCTTTTGAACTGTGATGAATTTAGAAAAGTAATGCAACGAGATCGTTTTTTAACAATACTAAAGTTTCTGCATTTTTGTAATAATGATAATATTCCAAAGTTTGTTTTTTGCTCTAGTGTAATCATTAACCTCTTCTTTTTTTGATTCCTGTTTTATCATCAAAAATGTTCTTCCTTTTATCCATTTCGATACCGTACTTTTTAAAAAAGAAAAATCTGTACTATACTGTAGCAAAGCTAAATCTCAATCATATCCATTTTTTGCTCTAGCATAATCACTAACCTCTTCTTTTTTTTGTTTCTTGTTTTATCGTCAAAAGTGTTCTTCCTTTTATCCATTTCGATACTTTTTTTTATCGTCAAAAGTGTTCTTCCTTTTATCCATTTCGATACTTTTTAAAACATCATCAAAAGTGTTCTTCCTTTTATCCATTTCGATACTTTTTAAAAGAAAATAAAAGTGTTCTTCCTTTTATCCATTTCGATACTTTTTAAAAGAGAAAAATCAGAAGTGTTCTTCCTTTTATCCATTTCGATACTTTTTAAAAGAGAAAATTTTGTACTCTACTGTATATATACGATGATAAAGCTGAATAATAGTAATGTTAAATAGTTAACAGCAAAAAACCCATCGGCAAATTATACGATAGCAAAGCTAAATAATAGTACAGTAATGTTAAACAGTTAGCTTTTATCCATTTTGATACTTTTTAAAAGAGAAAATTCTGTACTATACTGTATATATACGATGATAAAGCTGAATAATAGTAATGTTAAATAGTTAACAGCAAAAAACCCATCCAAAAGCTGAATAATAGTAATGTTAAATAGCTAATGGCAAAAAAGCCCATAAAGCTAAATAATAGTACAGTAATGTTAAACAGTTAATAGGAAAAAGCCAGCCAAGTAATAGTAATATTGAATAGCTAATGGCAAAAAGTCCATCTTTCTGGTGTTTCACCCTTCAAAGCCAAGTGACTGATTAACATAAATAGCCCATCTTTCTTGTGTTTCACCCCTTCAAAGCCAAGTGACTGTTCTGTGTGGTCCGAGGGCTAGGGCAGCTGGAAGATGTCACTTCTCACCTGATCGTAACTTAGCGAACCTGACAATTTTATCGTTGATATCGGGTAAGAGTGGCCTTTGTCCGGCTGGTCCCGAATACCCCGATCTCCACTATCCCCCGAAAGAATAATAAACACCTCGAATTCAGACCGTGCGGGAACTCTGATATCGTGCAGGTGTTCGAGGAGTTGTATGAAATAATGTGGTAAAGGTCGCAATGTCAACTTCCCAGGAGAGAGGGAGAGAACATGTTTATTTGTATTTCTCCGGAAAAAATACTGGGAATTGAAAAAATAGAAAGGCGAGTTGGATTTTGTACGTGGAGGTGAACGGACGTTCTTCTGATTACTCCCGTGCCAGACTAATAGCAGGTCCCGAATACCCCGATCTCCACTATTCCCCGAAAGAATAATAAACACCTCGAATTCGGACTGTGCGGGAACTCTGATATCGTGCAGGTGTTCGAGGGGGTGTATGAAATTATGTGACAGAGGTCAAAGTGCCAACTTCCCAGGAAAGGGAGAAATATGATTGTTTGTGTTTATCAAGAGAGAGAGACTGGGAATCCAGACTAAGAAAGTCAGTCGGTTCCTGGCAGCGTCTTAAGACGGTCACCTCTTCCTTTTGCTTGATAAAAGTCAGTCGGTCTCTACCCGTCAAAAGAATCGGTCACCGAACTCCGATCACCGATCGCTGGTATAAGCGGGCAGTACATACCCAGTGGAGAAATCAGTTGGTCTCTTTTAACGATGTGGAGAACTTCTGTAAACCCAGAGGTATTTGTCCTCCGATGCATTTTTGTCGGTTGAAATAATGTAGAATCTCTCTCCTTAATAAAGGAAGATGTTTGTTTTAACAAACGTTGTCTCCGAGTCCGTCTGTGTCTAGCATCTCCTACTCATCCTTATCTCAGAATTACCTCTCCGGGTGTCTGATGAATTTGGACAATCGTAAAACATCTTATAGAAACCGCAAACTATCCACGGTTCGCATTCATCTTTCTACGGGAGTCAGCATTCCGTCCCGAGCTCCCAGAAATAGCCGCCGAGTAAAACCAGAGGAGACGAGTCCCTGCCAGAAGACATCGCAGAAGGAACATCTTTCTGTTTTATTTGTAAAAAGGTATTTGTCCTCTGACGCATTTTGTCGGTCGAAATATTGTAAAAACCTCTCTCCTTAATAAAGGAAGATGTTTGTTTTAACGAACGTTGTCTCCGAGTCCGTCCTTGTCTAGCATCTCCTACTCATCCTTACATATGCCACACATACCGCTCATAGGCCATTCGCCTGTTGAGAACTGCTCATTCGTTATTTTGGGGCTCTGCGGGCTGCGGGCCTCACAATACGGCATTAAATCGTGTGGTTTGGCCGAGTCATTATCAGGCTATGTTTGGAACTTTTATATATATTGTTGCATGAAAAAATCTATTCAAGAAACTATTTTAAATCTATTAGACGATTTAATAAATAAAGGATACTTCTTATATATGGACAATTTTTATAACAGTGTTAATCTGTCAGAACTATTACTTTCCAAAAATACTTATGTATGTGGAACATTACGAAAGAATAGAGGTGAATCAGAAGAAATAAAAAAAGTTGCATCCCGTTTAAAATCAGGAAAAATATTTTATATGAGACAGGGTCAAATATATATCCAATTATGGTGTGACAAGAGGGTTGTCACAACAATATCAACTTTGCACGCTCCAAAATTTAAAGCAGTTAAAACAAGAGGTCACCCAGAAAGTATTGTGAAGCCAGTAACAGTCATAGATTATAACAAATATATGAAAGCTGTAGATAAATGCGATCAGATGATAAAATATTATCCATGTTTTTGGAGAACAACAAAATGGCCAAAAAATTATTTTTCTATCTTCTAAACATTTCTTGTTCAAACGCATTGATTTTGTATAACAGACAATTTCCAGATCATAAATCATCTTTATTAGATTTTACGCTTAATATCATTAGACATATGTTGATGAAAAGAGACGATATTTGTATTCCATCCACCTCATCTTTTCTCTCCAGTTCCGATCCTATACATCGTCTATCGGGAAGGATTTCCGATCATTCTTTAATTTCAAATACTCCTGGGAAGAAAGGGCATGCAAAAATGCGGAGATGTAAGATCTGTTCTAGTAAAAATATAATAAAACAATCGTCAGTTAGATGTAAGCAGTTCAGTGGAACATTCCTTAAACTCGTACAGCAGAATAAGTCGGAAATGTTCGTTTTTCTCGACCTGACACTCCATCTTCAACAGCGAAGAAATAACAATCATTTGTAACAATCTCGCTGACAGCTCGTATTCCACAAGACAACACTCCAAAGTAAATAGTGACAATGTAAAAACGGTAAACAAATGAACAGCAATGCAGTGTTGCTAGGCCAAATCAGAATGCTACAGAATTATGCATCAATCTAATAGTTATAGCAATGGTAAAATTACATCAATAATTACATTAATTTTCAATATAAAAAAGATAGTTTTCTTAAAGAAAATCTATAATAAATATATTAAACACAGTATACAAAAGAACAAACCTATTTGATCACCACAAGAGTTGTGAGGATTGCTCAAATTGCTGTCTTAAATTCTTCTAGACATTTCCCCATTCTTGTATTTGTATATTGAGGCTAGTACCTAGGAGGGATATTATAGGCTTCAATCTTGTAGGAGAAGCCTATAATATCCATAAATTAGAGCAATCATCTTTTGAATGGGACTATACACACACTGAGGAGGGGTGGACAACTTGTTCCAATACCTTAACTGATGTAAGGGCAAGGGTTTACTGTGAGGGTATCTTATTCTTATTTCCTTGGATGATATGACATTGTTTTTAAAGGTAGAAATTTATATTAAAAGCAGTCTTTATGTTAATAAGCATATTTATATCCTATCGGATAGTCAAGCTGCATTAAAAGTGCTTGATTATTTCCACTTTACTTCAAAACTTGTATAGGAATGCCATCATCTCAATGTGAAACTGACAATCAGGAACAGGTTCAACTTATTTTGGTACCAGGGCACAAAGGGATTGAGGGTAAGGAGACTTATAGATGGGCTGGCCAAGTAAGGAGCTTCTCATTCCTTTATTGGACTAGAGCTAACCCTGGTGCATCAATTCTGATGCATTTGTGCAAGTTGTTAGGGAGTAGTTGGCAGCTCAATGTTTCTCTCATTGGAGGTTCATTCCTGGACTAAGGCAAACAAGACTCTTATTTGAGATGCTTCATTACTAAGAATTAAAGAGTTTCTTGCATTGCATAACAATCAAGTTAGGATTGTTATAGAATTCCTCAAAGGGTACTGTCATCTTAGGAGATATTCACATTTGATCGTGATTGCAGACAGTTCTAATTTATATAGCAAATATAATCAGGATCTTTTATATCCAAGTTTTGTAAACCAAAATTGATCTGTATTCCTATATGCATGATAGGAACATGGTTTGATATCATTTTCTTTTGTTATATTTTTCATTGTTTTTCTAAAAATGCTATATTCAAATTTAAATATATTTTTAACAGTGGAAATTTATTGTGTAATAACTTACTGTTTTGTTTATTTGCATAAAATTATTAAAAACTAATAAAATTTTAAACTTATTTTTTTATATTTTAAAAAATAATTTTCACAAATTTTTATTATTTGAATACTTAACTAATAATAATATAATTAAAAATACTTACATATTTTGTGCAAAAGCTTTTATTTTGGCCAAATGAATAATTTGCTGTTCTCCTAATCTAGAAACATAATTTTAAAAATTTCAGTATTAATATTGAAATAATTTCCGAATATCAAAAAATATTTAATTTATTCAATATAAAATAAAATTACAGTTATTTTATTTATTATATACAGTTGTGCCTCGTAGTAAGATGCTTTTACTAATATGGCACTTTTCAGCAGTGATACTCATATCAGATGAATTGAGTTAGTTGGTTGATGTTATTTAAATACTATGCTCATTCTTTATTAAATCTTGTGCAATTGCAAATCTAATAAATGATAATGTAAATATATTTTTAAGTTTTTATATGCACTGACATGTGAAAAAAAGGCTGTGATTAACTTTATGGCAATAGTCTGTAACATATCCTGCCAAATGCAAGCATTTAGCAAGGTATGCCTGGATTTTAAAAATTTTAATTATTTATTATAAAACTAGGGATGATCTGTCCCCTAGCCACTTAAGGCAATCCAACCTCCAGTTTTGCTACTCTATATTGCTCAGTACTTTGTGCTTCAGTTTCATTACCTTCAATTAAAGCAAATACAGGAAAATAAAAAAATTAACAAAAATATTTACTTACAAAATTACTCATAAAACTTCTTTCCAAACAACATCCTTGATTATTTTTTCTAGGCAGTGAATTTTAATATCTACTTTTGATCAATATTTCAATAATAATATATATACAGTCTATTTCAGTTAATCTGAGTGCTTCAGAACCAAGGCATTTTAGTTGAATAAAGTGGATGATCAAATAATCCAATGTTAAGCATATAAACCTAATATGTCTTAGATTTCATTTACTTCAGTGTATATATGCTACAAAGTATGTTGATTGGTTTGATGAGAGTTAATGGCACAAGGGCTTCATGGGACAAATTGCACTAAGTTGTAGATAAAAATTTAACAAATATGAAGTTAACAAAAAATAAATAAAAACAAAGTAAACAATGAATAAATTATAATTCCATTAAAAGCTAAAAGAATAATGATCTAAAATGCCACATTAAAACCAACAGTAATAATATTTATTTACAACAAACTGTCAAATACAGATGTATAAAGTGGTGCAAATTGCCATATTATTTGCATACATAATTTTAGTAAATTATGTATGCAAAACATTTAGTAAATTAAAGCCCTTATTGCCATATTTTAAAAATAAGTAACAATATAGTAAAATAAATGCTAAATATGGTGCAAAACATAAATATCTGATAAAAAATCAAAAAGGCCAGAACAGTTAACAACACTGCCAATAAAGATTTAAAGATTTGTTGAAATGCAGAACATGATCAGTAGCAAAATATAGACATTCAGGACAGTTATAATGGCTACAAATAGACTGTCTTCACCCATCAAAGATATTTATTGGTGAGTAGACTGTGCCCTATACAGAGCCTTACAAAGATGACTTCCTCTCACCTGTTCCTATGATGGCTGAAATCCTATGGCTCCAATATAGATTTGATCTCATGAAGCTTGTTGTTAATTTGTTCATTCCACATATGCTGTCACAACTGCTTCAGCTTCTCTTTAATGACAGGTTTAAAATCAGTAAAAGGAACTTTAAAAACACATTAATAGTTGGAGAGGGTGACTTAACAGCAATGTCAGATAGTCTGTTCCTGTTAATACCAATGTGTCCTGGAATCCAGCAAAACTTGATAGTATATTCCCTTTTTGATAGAAGAGAGAGAAACATTTGAATCTTAACAAGGAGCTACAGAATATTTATTTAATGGTTTGACTGTTATACTAACAAATGACTTAAAATGATGATGATTATATTTTCTTCACTGATGTTACTCAATCATGAAGCTTTCAATTTTTGAGGACCAGGAAATGCACTTTTAAAAGAATTTAATCAATAAATTATTTCATTTAAAAATAAAGTATTTATTCATTTCAAATAATACAATAAATTAAGTAGAATCAAAGTTTTTGAATATAGAATAGTATTTTTCTTAATGCTTTCATTAGCATTCAATTTATGGGAGAAATATAAGTTTATTTACTTATTAAGATATATAGTTTGATAGATATTAATGAAGAACTTTATCCATTATTTCTTGCTTTATTCTTTTTCTTGATTATAAGTGAATTAAGAGCAGAGATATCTAATGAAGACGATGGCCTCCCTGCATTACCTTCTTGCATAAAATATCTTTGTAAGTCATCAATATATTTCCTATAGCATAGAATGTGGTAACTGTTTGTTATTCTGATGATTCATCTTTATTAATTTCTTTGTCATCATTATCTTTTAGCAAAATGTTTTCAATAATTTCATTCTCAAAATTTTTGTTTTCACTATCATTCAACAGCTGTAACTATACTTTTACAAGGTCCATTCAATAAATAACCGGAAAAGTTTTATAAAAAATACAAGACTTCGACAAAGTTTGTGCTTCTTTGTTATTTTTTGGTGGTGTCCTAGAACTATTATCATATGGGCTTGGCATGCCTGCTTCGCAAATGGGATGCTGGGAATCACTGAACATGACCCTTACCAGCACTTCTTTCAGTTCGCACCTTCTTGGGTTTTGGAGATGAAAAATCTCACCACTCCACTGAAGCCCGCTTTTGTTCAGGTTCGTAAAAATGCACCCAACTTTCATTTTTCAAAGCGGAGGCATTTCTTCACCCGTTACAATACGATGAAAAAATGCCTCCCCTTCAGCCTGTGAGGAAGTTGACTTTGACCTGTCCTATTTTTATTTTATTATGCACTCTATTATACTGTACGTAAAACAAAAGAAAAGAAAAAAGTATGCAGCCTATACAACATTCATATAATAATTATATCGTCCTTACCATTGTTTCTTTAAAAAGAGGACGTTTTTTTCCTTTAACAATATCAACTGCACTTTCCGAACTTTTTTATGCATTTAAAGTTGGTGTATGTATCTTCTTCTCTATTTACAAAATTCATAATCTAACTCGCTATAATCCGCTAGAAAATAATCGTTCCTTAATATATATCTAAAAAAAAATTAAGAATAAAAATGTTTTTCTACTTTTTCACATTTCTCTATCGAAGAATAAAAATTACTTTTTATCCAAGAACTGAACTTTTGAAATACAAAATACTCAATTTTCGCCAATTAACTCAATTTCAAATCGAAATCGAAAATAGAATGCATATCCCCCTTTCATTGCAAATTACCGAAATTGCATTTATGAAAATTATGACTAACTTTAGCAAAGTATTTTTCAATGATTGCATTTTATGTGTATTGTGTGTTCATAGTATGGATTTACAAAAATTAATGAAAATGTTTTGTATTGTAGGAGAGTAAACGTATAATTTTCCAAGGGCTGGTTGCACGAGTCTTATTCTGCAGATTAAAACAGGCTTTAATCAGCAGATTTTGATTGCTGCGTTGCACGATGTCAAATCTCTAGGATAAACTACCGACTAACTTAACTGGCCAAATTTGACCAGGTTAAGCATGATTATCTAGCAAAACAATATGGCGGACTACAGTAGCTCCGAATCCGAAGTTGAAAATGATCTCAATTTAGATTATTTTGGATTACATTTATCTTAATACAGAACGGATATTTCCAAGAAAGATACAGATTTACTGTTTATAATGTTGATAACTTTCATGTGAGGTTTCGTTTTAATAAAATCAACGATTTTATGGCTATTGTCAGAGAGGTAAAGAGAATATGAATGTTATAAATCAAAAGTCTGTTATTTTATTTTAAATTTATAAAGCAAAATGTTATTAACATATTATATATACATATATGTATATATATATATATATTATTGGCTGAAATGGAAATGTTTTATTAAAAAATTTTTATTAAAGATATAATCAATTTGATTTAAAATGACGAAACAAAATTTTATTTTTGTATGAGTAAATATTTACATAAGAAAAAAAATTACCGTCTTTAAGTGAAGTAAAAGTAATGCGTTAATTTCGTTACGAATAATGCAAGTTAACCATTTTTCGTAAAACAATTATGCATTATTTAATATTCTTTCACATGTTTTTAAATTTCTAAATGCATTTTCTTTTCCTAATATGGTTGTATAAATGCGAGTTAAGTATTTCTAGCGAAAATTCTATAGTACCGTATAGCAAACAATAGGCCAGTAGGATATAAAATGGCGGTTGCATGTCAGGGTGCGCTACTCTATAAATCTAGGGACTCTAATTATCTGTTGAGTACATAGTAATCCTTCTATTTACGCCAGGAATTGATTCCACGAAAACTGCATATAAATAGAACCATGAAAAACTAAACTAGGGATACCTTAACGATACCATTGTATTTATTAATTTATAACGTGTCTGGTATATAACAGGGGTATTCAATCCATCGATCGCGGAGCGAGTTTTGCTCGATCTCTTGTTTATTCTTTCCAAGTTGATTCCTCCTTGCAAATTTGATTTAAAAATGAAAATTATAATAATTTATTTATCATTTTTTTGAATTCTCTTTAAGTGTATTGTTATTGTTTATTTATTTTCGCTAAAATTGTCAAATCACTAATTTTCTGATCATTTGGAAGTACGTATACACACGAAAAGTTTCCAATATTAAATGATATTGCGCAAAAAAATTCTGTCGTGTTTCGAATCGACATACTTGTCAGAATCCGCTTTTTCAAATATGAACATAAAAAAATCAAGAAAGCAAATTACAAACGTCATTTGGATGATTATCTGCGATTGGCCACTTCTTCATATCAACCTCACCATTAAAATATTGCGTGCTCCAAACAATGAAATAAAATTTCTCATTAACTTTATTGTTTTTTTAATCAACCAGCATTTCCTGTAACTTATGAATCTGTAATCAATCTGTTGATTTTTCTAAGTTTGGTTTTCTAAAATAGAGAAATACATATTTTATTTCAATATATGTGTTTTATTTGTTGAATTAAAATGATTAAAAGGGATAAATAAATGTTTAAATACACAAATACAGATTTCAGGGCTGGGAGAATGGGTTCTCCGAAGTGAGTGAGTGTATTAAACTGCATAGTTGTACGTAATCAGATATCAGGTTGGGGAAACGTGATCTTTATAAGAGAGTAGATGGCAAATAATTTAGTATAGAAAATCAACTCACATAGTAAAAAAGATTAAACACCACTGGTATATAATATTCACAATTTTTTTACTATATTTATTTATTAAATTATTGCATTACTGTGACATATGGAGTCTAGATTTTATTTAAAATTAAAAATTTTTTAACCCCGATAAAGTGAATTTGTGTAAATAAAGACTGCGCAAATGAAAATATTACAGTATTTGGGTTTTTGTTTTTTTAATATCAGTTTTGTTTTCCTATTAGTTTCTTGGAAACAAATTAGTAAGACAAAAAGTTTTATTGCAAATGGCCATTTTCCTGTATTGTTTTGTTGATATTTTGCTTTTAATTCCACAATTTATAGCTCCGGTAAAAAATGCATCCTGTATGACAAATAAAAATGAATAATCTTAGCAATCAGATTCACAGTACGTTCTTTTACTATACAACCAACAAGATATTCTGGAAGTGAAGACTCAGCTAGTATGGTGTCAACAATTTGGAAATAAACATCAACACTAATGATCTCAACATCCAGATATTTTACATAGATGATTTTCTATAAAAGCAGGTAAGCGATGCAATTTCTGTGATCAGGGCCGCATTAGGCGCAAGCTCTCTCTCTATGGGGGCCATATTTTAAAACATAAAAATTTATTGATAAAATTATTTAATTTTTAATAATAATAAAAGAGGAAAATTCTTTTAAATGTATGTACAAATTTATAAACGATGGGTTAAGGTGTAGTTTTCCGAACGTAGAAACAATTTTTAAAATATTTTTGACGATACCTATTTCAAATGCGAGTACTGTGCATTTTTTAGTGTTGAAACAAATATAAAATTATTTGAGAAGCAACTGGCATCAAAATAGAACAAAGACTTGTCGTCGTTATCACGCGTTGAATCGGATGTAATGGACTCGATTAATTATGACGACATTATAGGTATATTTGCTAAAACCAAAGTCAGAATAAAAAACTTTTAGTTATTTTTTTAATTTAAATTTGAACTGATTTTTGTTAATACTTTTTAATGCAAATATATGCATATCAATGTTGTGTTATTGTCCTATGTTAACGATCAATGTTGTATTATATTTATAAGTTATTATGAAAATGTCGACTTTTATTTTCGATAAACTTAAAAAAAGTATGCATATTAATGTGATTAACTGAAATAGTCTGATGAACTGAATGGCTTGTTTTTTGGGGCCTCATAATGATGTTGCGGCTAGAGCCTCCAAAAGTATAAATGTGGCCCTGACTGTGATGGATGTAATAAGCATCCCTTTGAATTCAAGTTAGTAAGGGAAGCCATAGAAGAGTCATATTCTCTTCTGTTACCATCGGCACTTTACAGTTGTTGCAGTGATAAGATAAAAGTTTAAACTTCTGGGTCATCTTTTTTGTGCACATTGCTTTCTTACAGGTGCAAAAGCGGCAGTGTGGCATTTTTTCATTTTAAAATGTTCCAAACCATGTTGTTTATGGAGAGATGTACTGATGATTAAAGTATATATTTAATAGGGGAAATAGCGACACACTTTTCCGGTGCATTTGCCGACAATCTAGCGCTCCCATAGGCTGCTCAGTATCACCTGACCTCCTTTCCGCCATTTCTGTGCAAAAAAAGCCGTGTGTGTATATGTCAGTGCATCCTATATAGTCAACAAAGTATATTTATCGCAATTTTTGTCAATATGACGGGCTGTTGGGCAGTGGAATTAAAGGGAAATCAAAGGAGCGATTGTTTGCCATTCCATCGGGCAAAAGGATCGAAGAAAGAAGAAAAATTTGTTTGCGACCAGATGGAAAAGGCTCTGCATGGTAAACCATTTTTGTGTGACTTATTAAATAACCAAGTTACTGATTAATTTCGAAAATTAACATATTAAATAAAAAAATAAAAATATAATTGATCAGAGATTGCATGGATAAACAGGTACAATCCCTGATCAAAGTAATTGAATTTGTGTATCCTTAATAAAATTCTATATAAAACATTTCCATTTTAGCTAAAAGTACTTAATTCATTAATTTTAAAGCCCTGTAAAATTAACATGGGCTAATTTCTGTTTTCTAATATTATATTCATTATTTATATTATGAAATAAAAGATTTTGTATATATATTAAACTTAAATTGTACTTTTACACAAAAAATTAATTTATAGGACAACTATATACGTAAACACGCTAATGTCCATATTGAAGTATACATTACAGATTTCAAAAATCTATTACCAATTTATAGAAATTTTGACACAGAATTTTTAATACGCGTGGGCTAGAAAGGAAATTTTTATAAAGAATTTTTATTAAGGATATGTGTATAAATTGTTAAATCATCATAATCAACATTATTGAAAGTCTTTATTGTACAACAAAGGAATGAAACAACTTTTTTTAAATTCCAAATTAAGATAGAAGTTTTCTTTTTTGTAGATCATATTTGGCTGAAAATCTAATTTATTAACAAAAATCAGGTTTATTTCAGGGGCTTTTTCAATATTTAATGAATATTTTTAAAAATGTGTTAAGTGCATCAACAGGACCATTTCATGATCAATTTCTGAAGATTTATGAAGAATGCTTTCTTCACATTTTTTATAGAGAACAGCGGAAACTTTGATTCTTGCTACAATATTCCTTGCTAGATAATACAATGACTGTTGTTCTTGTATGCTCAGAGGAAAAATGTCAGGAATGGCATTGGGTTTGAGTTTCTTTCTCCCATCAGCTCTCTTTTGTTCAAACTGACTTTCACTAGTGTTTCTGAAATAATATTTATGATCATTAATAATGATATACAAATAAAAAAACACATTTACATAATTGATGGCCAAATATGATCTACAAAAAAGAAAACTTCTATCTTAATTTGGAATTTAAAAAATGTTGTTTCATTCCTTTGCTGTACAATAAAGACTTTCAATAATGTTGAGCTACATTATGATTTAACTATTTATATACATATCCTTAATAAAAATTCTTTTAAAAAATTTCCTTTCTAGTGCATGCATATTAAAAATTCTGTACCAAAAATTCTATAAATTGGTAATAGGTTTTTGGAATCTGAAATGTATACGCCAATTCAATCCCTTAAGGACTTAGGAATTATTATAGATTGTCGGCTATCTTATAAATATTATATTTTATATTTGATACAACAAATAGTGAGAAAAACTGCTTTTACCTGTAGATATCTCTCCAACATATCTGATAAACATGCATTAAGAGCATGGTTTTTCGCAAGCTTTGTATCTGTAATTATTTATGGAATTCAAGTACAGGTAGGCCTCGATTAGTGCGAATAATTGGTTCCACGAATTTCTCGCACTATTCGAAGTATTAACTCTATGTAAAATATGGTAATTGGTTCTTGCTTTGTGAGATTCCGGCCATTAGCCAACCTTTACGATGAATAACCACAATACTAACTTAAACAGTAACTGTTTAAGAAATATTTATTTTCATATTTATATCCAGCGAAGCTAAATAATAGCACAGTAATGTTGAACAGTTAACGGCAAAAAGCCCATTTTTCTGATGTTTCACCCCTTCAAACGTGTGACCGTTCTTGGACTGCTCCTCGTCCGGTTTTATTAACCGAAAGTTTCACCCCTTCAAAGCAAAGTGACTGTTCTTGGACTGCTCCTCGTCCGGTTTTACTAACCAAAAACTTGTGACCGTTCTTGGACTGCTCCTCGTTCGGTTTTACTAACCGAAAATTGACTGTTCTTGGACTGCTCCTCGTCCGGTTTTACTAATCGAAAATTTAAGGTAATTTGCTAATTGACATCATAAAAGGAGCTTTGTTAGTAAGACTCGACTGTTCTTGGACTGCTCCTCGTCCGGTTTTACTAACCGAAAATTAACCATTCTTGGACTGCTCCTCGTCCAGTTTTACTAACCGAAAATTAACGGATAATTTGTTAATTGACATCATATTTACTAACCGAAAATTAACAGTAATTTGTTAATTGACATCATAAAATCGAAAATTAAGGGTAATTTGTTAATTGACATCATAAAAGGAGGCGGAGCCAAAATTAACATTAATTTGTTAATTGACATCTCTCCAGTTTTACTAAACAAAAATTAACAGTAACTTGTTAATTGACATCATAAATGTCCGGTTTTACAAACCGAAAATTAACGGTAATTTGTTAATTGACATCACCGGTTTTACTAACCGAATATTAACGGTAATTTGTTAATTGACATCATAATTTCAAAATCGTGTGACCGTTCTTGGACTGCTCCTCGTCCAGTTTTACTAATTAACCCATTCTTGGACTGCTCCTCGTCCAGTTTTACTAACCGAAAATTAACGGATTCTTGGACTGCTCCTCGTCTGGTTTTACTAACCGAAAATTAACGGTAGATCTTGGTCTTGGACTGCTCCTCGTCCGGTTTTACTAACCGAAAATTAACGGTAATTATAATTGACATCATAAAAGGAGCTTTGTTAGTAAGACTGATCTGTGTTATGCTCCTCATTCGGTTTTACTAACCGAAAATTAACGGTAATTTGTTAACGCCATCATAAAAGGAGCTTTGTTAGTAAGACTGATCTGTGTTTACAACTGTTCCTCGTCCGGTTTTACTAACCGAAAATTAACGGTAATTTGTTAATTGAATCATAAAAGGAGCTTTGTTAGTAAGACTGATCTGTGTTTACAACTCTTCGTCCGGTTTTACTAACCGAAAATTAACGGTAATTTGTTAATTGACACTTGTTTGGTTTTACTAACCGAAAATTAACAGTAATTTGTTAATTGACATCAATCTGGTTTTACTAACCGAAAATTAACGGTAATTTGTTAATTGACATCAGTTAGGTTTTACTAACCGAAAATTAACGGTAATTTGTTAATTGACATCATATAAGGAGGCGGAGCTTTGTTAGTAAGACTGGTCTATGCTTACAACTCGCAAAAGAGGCGAAGCTTTGTTAGTAAGACTGGTCTATGCTTACAACTCGCATTTGACATCATTAAAGGGGACGGACCTTTGTTAGTAAGACTGGTCTATGCTTACAACTCACATTAATGAAAATTTGCTCGCACTAACTGAAAAACGGTATCATTTTTATAAGTCGCCGAGCTTTGTTAGTAAGACTGGTCTATGCTTACAACTCGCATTAATCGACAGCTTTGTTAGTAAGACTGGTCTATGCTTACAACTCGCATTAATCGAATAAATGGACCTTTGTTAGTAAAACTGGTCTATGCTTACAACTCGCATTAATCGAATATTTGCTCGGACTTACTGAAAAACGGTATCAATTTTATAAGTCGCACTAATCGAAATCGCATGAATTCGCACTAATCGAGGCCTACCTGTACATAAGATCGGAAGAGCGTCGTGTTCTGTAATCGAGGCCTACCTGTATATTCATCGGGATCAGCATCTTATCTAAATTTACTGGATCTGACTTGGCATCGTACTATCAGGAAATAAATGATTGTTGTGTAAGGGGTCGGTCTGACGAAGGCAGAGATGTATTAATTTTACCTTCGTTTGCTGAATTAATGAAAAACCAAGATCTCAATTTATTAGTAAAATATATTAGGGGAGAACTACCATCTGACAATTTACGTTTTAATGTACCACAATAAAATATCGGAAATTAGATTTTCTTGCCTACATACAGAATTGAGAAATCATTAAGATCATTTTGGATTAGAGCAGCCATGACTTTTAATGTGATGTATATCTTAGATTAATGGGGACTGCCCCCAACTGCATTATTTATGTAGGGCGGATAATTAAATATATAAATAAATAAATAAAATACTTCAATATGGATGTTAGTATATCTCAAATATATCTGCATATATAATTATTTTATAATGTATATAGTTTATTGATAAATTAATTTTCTTTTTTGTAAAAGTACAATTTAAGTTCAATGTATATACAAAAATCTTTTATTTCATAATATAAATAATGAATATAATATTAGAAACAGATATCGTTTTTACAGGGCTTTAAAATCAATGAACTAAGTATTTTTAGCTAAAATGGAAATGTTTTATATAGAATTTTTATTAAGGATACACAAATGAATTACTTTGATCAGGGATTGTACCTGTTTTTCCATGCAATCCCTGATCAATTGTATTTTTTTATTTAATATGTCAATTTTCGAAATTATTAATCAGGAACTTGTTTAGTCTCAAATATATCTACATATTTAATTATTTTATGAAATATATAGTTTATTGATAAATTAATTTTCTTTTTTGTAAAAGTACAATTTAAGTTCAATGTATATACAAAAATCTTTTATTTCATATTATAAATAATGAATATAATATTAGAAAACAGAAATCGTTTTTACAGGGCTTTAAAATCAATGAACTAAGTATTTTTAACTAACTTGTAAAATGGAAATGTTTTATATAGAATTTTTATTAAGGATACACAAATGAATTACTTTGACCAGGGATTGTACCTGTTTATCCATGCAATCTCTGATCAATTATATTTCAATTGTATTTTTTTATTTAATATGTCAATTTTCGAAATTATTAATCAGGAACTTGGTTATTTAATGATGTCACATAAAAATGGCTTACCATGCGGAGCGTTCTCCATCTGGTCGCAACAAAATTTTTTCTCACTATTCTATGAAGCCAAATTTTTCTTCTTTCTTCGATCCTTTTGCCCGATGGAATGGCAAACAATCGCTCTTTTGATTTCCTTTAATTCCACTGCACAACAGCCCGTCATATTGTCAAAAAATTGCGATAATTATACTTTGC
Organism: Olivierus martensii; assembly: GCA_000484575.1. Lineage (NCBI taxonomy): Eukaryota > Metazoa > Arthropoda > Arachnida > Scorpiones > Buthidae > Olivierus > Olivierus martensii. The sequence continues at coordinate 69,001 of AYEL01080841.1, forward strand.
TGACTCTATAGGATGCACTTACATATATACACGCACACGCGGCTTTCTTTACACAAAAATGGCGGAAAGGAGGTCACGTGATACTGAGCAGCCTATGGGAGCGCTAGATTGGATCTTTTTGCTCGATGGAATGGCAAACAATCGCTCTTTTGATTTCCCTTTAATTCCACTGCACAACAGCCCGTCATATTGTCAAAAATTGCGATAATTATACTTTGCTGACTATATAGGATGCACTGACATATATACACGCACACGCGGCTTTCTTTGCACAGAAATGGCGGAAAGGAGGTCACGTGATACTGAGCAGCCTATGGGAGCGCTAGATTGTCGGCAATGCACCAGAAAAGTGTGTCGATACTTTCCCTATCTAGTATTTTAGGCTGGCTGTCCGAGTGGTGATGCGTTGGCGTGCCACGCAGGAGGTCCCGGGTCTCGTCCGGATTTTTTTCGGAGTACTGGGACCGGACCGGTGATCCCTATCCTTCAGCATCCGTCCCCCTCCACGGGTATGGGTGCAGCCCGTGTTGGAACTGGCCCCGACGCCTTAGTAATCTCCTTGATTGGAAAGGGGGCGTAAAATATGCAAAAAAGAACCTCATAATCCAAGATACCTTGTATTCCGTAAAAATGAAAATAAAAGCTGTAGCTGGAGGCGGCCACTTATAGGCTGGCCAACATCTATGATGGGGTCAATGGGATGTTGAAGGATGGGGGTTCAACGGGCCGGGTCCGGACTCCCTGAAAAACTGGAGGTATGGGACCCGGATCCTCCAGGGTTGTAAACCACAGCATTACCACGCGGCCCGATAAATTATATGAAATTATATCCGTATTCCCTTTAGCCTACATCCGACATACAGATATAATCTCATGTCTAAAGAACAAAACAAAAAATTTTAAACAAAAGGAGAATTATTTAATAAAATTAATTATTATATGCTGTGAATATTATTTTATAGTATTTATTCTGACTACATTAATAATGAATCATAAATTTTAGGTTAATAAATTAAAAAAACAGATTGTATTTTTGATTTTCGTTAGATCATCGCATCTTTTTATCGTTAATCATCACAGAATAATTTCTTCCTAGCATTATTAAATCGACGAAAGGTCAAATTACATTTTCATATGTTATCGATGTGATGCAATAACCTTAATTATCAAGTTTAGTTAAACTTTAAAATGTAAATGTTATTACACCCAATGCAATCATTTTTATCAAAACTGATTGCATTGGAAGAGCGAATAAAACTCTTTATAGGCAAAGAAATCTTTCTTCGTTACTGTTCTGTTTTGTATATTGTCGACTAAACTGTAGGAATGAATATTTAATAAAAAAATAAAGCGTGTGTCTACTTATTCTAAATTTATGTAACTATAATTTTTTCAATTTAAAGTCGTTTTGTTACGATATGTGTGTTATAACTGAATTAATAAAAGGAAAAGCTGCCGCCATGACTATTTATTTCACTTTCCTGGTGAAAAGGGAGAATTAATATGCCATGTGAATTTAATTTAGTATTTCACACCACACAAAAACGATTTTTAATATTTCAATGCTTGTCGTTACAGTTCAATATGCGTGGAAAAAATTATTTCATCACTATGCATAAGTAGCGTATTCAGCTGTCCAGCCGTCGTATGTGGAAATATTGTAGTACTGACCATGTTTGACCATAGCAACAATGCAAAAATAACATAAAAATATTTATATATATTTTGTATCTCTAAATATATCACAACTGGAGATGTGTTAGTGAATTATAGTTATGAATCAAATAGCCCGTTACTCTAAACAATATTGTAACAATTTGAAAAGTGGATACAAATAAAGTAATCAGATGGTTTGCAGTCACGAAAACAAAGAAATATATCCCTAGTATTTATCTAGGATTTAGTATTACCAAATATTTCTACCAAATATTAATAATTTTTACTTAATATTTATTATGTAAAAATTAGATAAACTAGGAAAACTAGGCCTAGTTTATCTATACCAAGTTTATCTAGGTAAAGTCTTAGTTTTCATAGATAATCTAGGAAAAATAGTTTTTACCTATACCTGAAGACAGCATCGGAAGGCAGTATTGAGTCTATGGGAGAGCCAAAGTTCATTTATATCACTACGCCGATGATATAGTCCACTAACTTATTCTTCATCTTACAGTAAATTGCTATAAAATAATGACAATTTTGAAAATAAACTATAAGGTTCGAATAAAAGGATTGGGTCATTGATTGATTTGAAAATCTGATCGAACGCCATCTTAATTTAAAAATAATTTGATGTGAAATCGGTGCCGTCATGTCTCGAATGACGCATTATTTTCGTAGTCTATTTAGGTAGAAGGGAATCAGCAGGCGTTAAATTAACAGTAAATCATATTATTCTTCAATATTATTGTTTTGAGAAGCTATTTTAATCGAATAACTAAATTTTTCCTTTTCGATTAAGAAAGAAAAACAGTAGGAAGGAAAACAAAACAATAGCAGAAAATTACAATCATTAATACATAAATTACAGGAAATAATTGCATCCAATAAATTTATAATAGACTATCATTAAGCTATATAAAGAAACCGCATTAAAAATAATTTTTGATAATAAATTTAACCTGTCGTCATAGAAAAATTTAAGAATTAAGAATTTAAGAAAAATTTAAGAATTTATTAATTAACATTTTTGCTTAATTTACTTATTAATATTTTTCATCCGCTTAATTATATAAAGAATAACCATTTAGAATGACTATTATGCTGGTAATTCTTGAATATTGATCTATTTGTTTCGTTTAATTTATTCAGATGGGGGATGTCTTTTATATTTGATTATAAAATTAAATATATTACGGATATAATGCATTAAATTTCATTTATAGCTTTATAGTTAAACTATATTTCTTATTATGAGTATAACAGTGGGTTTGCTTCAGATACATGTTTGTAGAAAAATACTTGCAGATTTTTGAACGCAGAACTACTCGATAAAACTATTAGCCAAAAAAATTCTTTGGTTCTTTTGACAACAACAGAAACTGAACTGCTGGAGGTGATTAGATCATTGGATAAAAAACACCGGGATATGATAGTATATCATTAAATCTAATTCGATTAATTTGTTATAGTGTAGTCCGTCCTTTGACCCATATAATAGATTTGTCTTTTATAAGAGGAGAATATCCAATTTGCTTTAAAAAGGTACTGGTAATACCTATCTATAAAAATGGTGACAACGAGGT
>AYEL01080842.1:0-33750 GCA_000484575.1 Olivierus martensii
AAAAGTTAAATACTAGTAATGTTAATTTACATATACAACGTATTTATAAGTTTTCTGTTAGTTTTATTTTTATTATTTTTTATTATTTTTGATCTTTTAATTTGATTTTAAAAGTTATGTTTAAGTACGTTTAAAAATATTTATTACTATATTTTAAAAATTAAAATATTAAATTTTAAATGTTAAAGTTCGATGTTCTAAACTTCGAACATTTAAAAAATCTATGTTATAATAAAGAATTAGAATAATAGAAAATCAGCTAAATAAAAAACGTTTGTACTGAAGATGGGCCATAATCTAGCCCGAAAACGTTTTAGGTGATTAAAAGTATTTGCCTTGCCTAAAGAGCTTTTTATTTTGATTTATATTATATGGCACCAGCATAAAGTCATTTGGATTATCTCGAGCCCTTTGGTGTGTTGGATTTCGACTAGGTACTTCCCTATTTACATTATTCCAAATTTGGTGTACGAATGTTTTAGTATATCCATACTGTTTACCAACCTCTTCTATGTATGCCAATTCTTGTAGCAGATTGTTCTCATCAGTGCAGTATGCCAGTGCCCTCCTAAAGTAACTCCTAAAGGCCACCCTCTTGTAGCTCAGGGGATCATTGGATCAGTTGGGAATTATAATTGACTGGTAAGTTGGTTTTCTATAAACTTTGGTTTTAATATCTTTACCATGTATTTCGATGTTTAAATCCAAGAAGAGTATTCCGATGTTGTTTTGTTAGTCCTTCTTTAATTTTAAACCATACTGTTCCATAGTCATAGCTACTGGAAATTCGTCTACTTTCTCTGGGTTTATCCATACTACTAGCACATTATCAACATATCGGACGTAGAACTTCATAGATAGTTGGAATGAAGGAAATTTTTGGTTTTCGACCGCTCTAAACAGTATCTCAGCTAATGGACTGGCTATCGGGCTACCGATGGGTACTCCAACTTCCTGCCTGTAAATTTTACCTCTAAATGTAAAGTACGATCCGTAGCATATTAAGTGTGCAATTTCTCTTAAGAGATGCATTGTGTTGTGTGGTTGGGTATGTTCTCCAACAAAAACCTATAGAAATGTAGGCATACTGGCTCTAATTTTAAGGAGGGATACAGAGCTTGGAAATTATACACCGTGAAGAGGTCCTCGGGACTTCTTTGTAAAACTTGGAGTCTGTTGAGCATCGATGCAGTAATCATCGTAGAGTTATCTGTTTCTCCTTGGACTTGGTTACACCACCTAGCTAGTACCTTTTCAAAATGGTAAGTGGGTGCTAGTCTCTTCTCAACAATCGGTCTAGCTTCAACTGGCATTTTATGCGTTTTTATGTAGGCAGAGAGCTTTGGACAGGTCAGGGCTTCTTGCCTGCGGTGGTTCCAATATTTCCGGGAAGTGCTCATTCTTTAATATTCTTTCCAACCTAACTGTAATTTTTCTAGTTGGGTCTTCCTGTATTTCAACTGCGTTTGTCTGTGTGATGTAATCATAGAGGAAAGAGTCATATTCTTCCCGTCTGCATTATGACGATCATCTTTGTTTTGTCTTCCTCGTAACTGTAAATTTTTGCTGGTTTAACTATTCAAGAGTTCTCTTTTAGTCCTCCTTCTCCATTTTAGCTTCTTTGGCCTTACGTGAGTTGCAAGCATTAGTTTTTTGGCTGATGAATGCCCATCTAAGTTTGTCTTTCTCTGTGTCCTCTACATCCAGAATTATTTCTTCAAATACTGGTATATCTTCTAGTATCGATGTATTATTCCAAATTGCATACAAAGGACCCTTTTCAAGGAGTCTCTCTGCAAAATCTGGGATTTCAATGTTTCCAACTACTGTTAGAACCTGATTTAAATCAAAAGTTGCTTTTTTAGTGGAGCCTAGTTGACTTGGATGAGAGAATCAAAAATCTAAAGCAAACCATGAGACAGAAGTATATTATGAAACTGAAATGGATCTTCAGTCCTCAACTAGGCTCCACCCTAAAAAAAGCAACTTTTGATTTAAATCAGGTTTTAACAGTAGTTGGAAACATTGAAATCCCAGATTTTGCAGAGAGACTCCTTAAAAAGGGTCCTTTGTATGCAATTTGGAATAATACATCGATACTAGAAGATATACCAGTATTTGAAGAAATAATTCTGGATGTAGAGGACACAGAGAAAGACAAACTTAGATGGGCATTCATCAGCCAAAAAACTAATGCTTGCAACTCACGTAAGGCCAAAGAAGCTAAAACAGAAAGGAGGGACTTAAAGAGGACACTTGAATGGTTAGATTTAATTTACACAAGAAAATTTACAGTAACAGGGAAGACAAAACGAAAAAGATGATAATAAAGGAGAAGAATGATTATGATTCTTTCCTTTATAATTACATCAGCCAGACAAAGCAGTTGAAATGCAGCAAGACCCAACTAAAAAAATAACAGCTAGGCTGGAAAGAATAATAAAGAACAAACACTTCCCAGAAATATGGAACCATTGCAGGCAAAAATCCCCAGCCTGCCCAAGGCTCTTCACCTTCATAAAGACTCATAAAATGCCAGTAGAAGCTAGACTGATTGTGGAGATGAGACTAGTACCTACATACCATTTCAAGAAGGTATTAGCTAGATGGTGCAACCAAGTCCTAGGAGAAATAGATAACTCAATGATGGTTACCGCATCGGTGCTCAATAGACTCTGAGATTTATATAGAAACCAAAGGGACATCTACACAACGTATGACTTCCAAGCCTTATATCCTTTGTTAAAATTAGAGCCAGTATGCCTATACTTCTACAGGTTTTTGTTGGAGAACATTCCCCAAGTGCATAATATAGCACACCTCTTAAGAGAAATTGCGCATTTAATATGCTATGGATCATACTTTAGATTTAGAGGAAAAGTTTTTAGGCAGGAAGTTGGTGTGCCCATTGGTAGCCCGATAGCTGGTCGTATTGCATGTTTGAACAAGTCGCCGACAAGTGAGTAACTCGTCACAAAAAATTGTTTCGGTTTAGTATGTACTACCATTTTATTATAATTAATTTTATAACAATATATTGATGGGAGAAAGTCGATAAAATAAATTCAATTTTAGAAATGCTTGGCGGGCCGCATAAACATGTTTAACGGGCCGCAAGCGGCCCGCGGGCCGCGTGTTGCTCATCCCTGGTCTAAACGGCATCTTTTTTCGAGTTTGTACCCTTTGAAATTAGCTAATTACCATCCTGCACGCGAAGCGCCGGATGGTGATTAGTTAACACGATCGTTCCTATTAAAATCTCGTGTAGTACGAAACCCTGTTCCACCAGATGAAAGTTTATCACAAAGTCTAAACCGTGTTAGAGCCAATCTCCTGAAAATTGTGCCAGAATGGTTGCAATTTTCTAATCGTTTTCGAGAGAAATCGTGCTATAGAAGTATCGTGTATTCTTAAAAATAGAATTTGTGAAGAAAAATAAGTGTGTTGTAATAATTATATTTACTTATTAATGCTGCATTTCAGAAAATTTATATATTTATTTAATTTACAGATAAGCTTATCGATAAACTTTTTCTATACTGCGTATACTCGTTTTAAGATCAGTCGACACTAGAAAGCGATTTAGAGGGCGCCATTTCTACTTTTTTTATTGCTATCTGCGCAGCTGATAAACGTCGTTACGCTAGTACACTCTAACGTTGATCTTTGGAAGAGGAAGAAAAGGTTGTCAGACTGTAGGGTATAAGAAGTTGCGCTCTGATTTTTAATGTCAAGAAGAAAGTTATGCCTTAATAAATCGAAAGGATAAAGAGGAGTTTCGGTTGATCGAGAGCAAAAGTAAGAGATTTGTTTTTAATTTAATTCAGTCTTTTTTGTAGTCTATAAGAAACGTGGTAGAAAAGTAATCACAAATGAAATTTGCTAATATTCGTTCTGTACGTTGATGAGATCAGACTTAATCATCAGTTTTTATTTCTCATATTTTGTTTGACAACCGTATCATTGATGATCGTTTTTATATACAGGTATAATTTATATCTTTTATAATGTATATAGTGTATAGTAGTAAGCTTGATATTGATAATTAAGGCAATTAATCTGTAGAATGTTTTTTAATTAAAAATAAATGTAGATAGTATTTTAATATTCTCGATTTTATATTAAATTATTGTCATCCAACAAATAAATCCGGCAATTTGGTTTCTTATAATGATGTCCGTATTGCCTAATATAAGAACTTCGAAGGTTAAAAAACAAAATTATACAGTAGTCGATACGATAATAGTGATGATAATTTATTATTGAGACGGCTGACTGATAAAAATAATTCTTTGATGATTTATATTTTTAGCTTTAGATATTTTTCTCGACAATGGAATAAATTTTCCACTTTCTATTATGTTATAAAAACAAACCGTTCCGTATCAAGGAAAAATAATTTCTGCCAGTCCAGTTACAAATGCGGAGAGAAGTAATTTTCAAATGCACCACACTTATTTTACAGTCAGAAAGTGTATCAAGGAAAAATAATTTTGCCCAGTCAGAAAGTTAGTAATTTTACAGAATAGAAAGTGGCGTCATCTATTGACAAAAATATATAGAAACCATCGTTGATATAAACATATATAAAATATTAAAAAGAAATAAAAAAATATAAATAACTGTATTTATATAAAACAATGTAAGAGAAAAATAATAATAATAAAATAAATAAATAAAACTAAAAAAAATTGTCAGAGCTAAAATTTGAACCAGCGATCACGAAATCATGAAAGCAAATTTTCAACCACTACCCTACTGAAACAACCGAGTTATTAAAATTTTAGAATATATGAATTCAATACGAAATTTCTCGTGCGATTTTCTCGACAATGCTTGAGTAATGTACTTTATTGCTCACACATTATATTGTCCTAGGGGACTACTACAAGTATCCTTTATTACTCACACATTATATTGTCCTAGGGGACTACTACAGGTGTGTCGGTGACCCAATGTCTGAACCTCCCTTGTAAGATGGCTTAAAACTTCTCTAAGAGAATTATAAAAAAACTGATGAAATATTTTTTAGTTGAAAATACAGTCAAATCTCGGTTCACCAACACCTCGGTTTACGAATAAATTTTCCGAACACAAAGCGTCTCGGATGACGTACTGTGTCTTCAGTTACGAACAAGCCAGCCGTCAATATAAACATTTCCGATGATAATGTCATGTGTCGCTTTAGAAATATTTTAAAACGTAGACAAAAACAGGAGAATCAAGAACTTATTTAAGGTGTGAGGCCCGCACGGCCTGCTGAGCCCGCAAGACAAGATATGATGCTGCTCAACAGGCGGATAGCCTTTCAGCGGCGTGTGGCGTGAATAAGGATGAGTGGCGAGAGTTAGGACACAAGGACGGACTCGGAGACTACGTCTGTATAAACAAACATCTTCCTTTATTGAAGAGAGAGACTTTTACAATAAGTAAACCGACAATTTATGTCGGAGGACTAGTACCTCTTGTGTTTTAGGATTACTCCACGTCGTACGGTTGGTCGTGCATTTCTGTCTTTGATTACAGCGACGAGGTGCAGCTCTCTTCTCGGGAGACGAACTCAGACTTCGGTCGATGATGGACGACAGCAAATTTATGTCGGAGGACTAGTACCTCTTGTGTTTCAGGATTACTCCACGTCGTACGGTTGGTCGTGCTTTTCTGTCTTTGATTACAGCGACTAGGTGCAGCTCTCTTCTCGGGAGACGAACTCAGACTTCGGTCGATGATGGACGACAGCAGGAATGGGAAAAGACAGCTCCGGATCTCAGATGCAGAAAGTTTCAATGTTGAGACGGTGACTGTAGAGACAGTCTCTACTAGGATGACAATGCTGACCAACTGAGTTTCTTTGACAAGAGTAAATCGGTCTGTTATGACGATTGTAAAAATGCGTCCGTTCACTTCGAAGCACAAGGTCCGACTCTACAAGTCCGTAGACGTAATGTAACGGTTTGCCACGACAATGGTAAAAGCACGTCCGATTATCTCGAAGCACAAGGTCCGACTCCACTCTTTTGTTGAATTCCCAGTCTCTCCCCTTGTATAAAACAAATAAACATGTTCTCTCCCTTTTTCCCGGGAAGTTGGCACTGTGACCTCTGTCACCTTATTTCATATAGCTCCTCGAACACCTGCACAATACTAGAGTTCTTGTACAGTTTGAATTCGGTGTGTTTATTATTCTTTTCGGTGGATAGTGGAGATCGGGGTATCCGGGACCGGCCGGACGAAAGTCGTACTCACCCGATATTGACGATAAAATTGTCAACTCCGCTAAGTTACGATCTGGTGAGAAGTGACATTCTCCAGCGGGCCCTGGCCCTCGGACCACCACAAAGACGTATATTGATAACAAGATAGACTACAAAAATTAATCAGTTCTATTGGTAGATACATTCACCATCGTTTATATGTAGCGTTATCGAGTTAATCATTTCGATGCTTTCAATAATAAGAAATAGTTTTTTATGAAAACTGATAAAGAATAAGCTATAAGACAGACTTCTATCATTTTCTTTTATTATTTTTAAAATACGTATTTATGGAAATTTAGAGAATGCTGGTTGACAAAAATGCATGATAAATGAAAAATATTGTGTCAGATATTCAATTTATAATATTCCATATTTTGAATAAGGTAACAGAAGTGGGTAAATTGCTCAATGCTAGAAAATGACGCCGTTCTACATTCGTTTACCCCATCAGCAACGTGGTAAATTCGACGATATAGCAAATTGATTATGTTTTGAATGCAAGATGTATCTTATTTATGTTAGTAAGTATGATGATCAGATCCAAATACTTAATAAAAAGAATATAGTACCCCAATTTGCTCTCTGTCAGCAAAATGGCCGCGTAGTAAAGCTTTGGCTTACCACCCTGGAGGCCGGATTCAAATCCGAGTCCCACACTTCCAGTTTTTATGGAGGGGTCCGGGCCCGGCCGTTGAACCTCATCCTTCAACCATCCGGTTGATCCCTTCATGGGTGTTGGCCAGCCTGTGATGGGCTCTGCAAGTGGCCGCCGCCAGATCAGTATGTCAGTTTTGATATGGCGGCTTAATCTACCTAATCAACCAATCCAATATGCTCTATTATACCACCTGATCCTACCAATTCAGTGGCTTCATTGTCTCTAGCAACTTAATATTAGCTGCAGTCTATCCACTTGTATACGTCGATGGATATCAGACAACCATTTTTAAACGCTTAATTTAAAATTTAACCTCTTGTCTAACGAATGACGATGAGATTTTTTATTTTAATTTTTATAGATCAGCTCTTTTCCATTGGGAAATGCACGGTGATAACCTTTTCCAACAGTGATTCTTACTTACTTGAAATGATATTTTACTAATTTTTATTATTTTTTAATATTTTAATAATGCCAATTAGAAGCTGTATATTAACAAAATTCAATTTATGTTTCAGATGCAGTTTGGAGTAGCGTATACCACGCTATCTAAAAAATTCGAAGAACATGGGAAAAAAATCGTTCAACACACTAGTTGGTTCCTAGTTTCTCCAATATTATTATCCTTGTTATTTTCTACCGGTTTGCAGAATCTTCGCTTCGATTTAGAAGAAACTCAATTGGTGCAATCTGATGGTGTGATCGGCAAGTATCAGTCGCACTTGAAGAAATTGTTTCCCATGGATACTTCTTCCGAATTCGACCCAGGAAGGTCATTCGAAATCTGTAAATATGGTACCATAATTATTCAGGCTGTGGATAAGGGATCTATACTTAGAGAATCCATTTTTGGAGAAATAATTAGATTAGATCGAGCCATTCGCAATTTTACTTTTAATGACTACGATCAATGGAACTACGAAAATGTCTGCGCTAAAAGTGGTGAGAAATGTTTTGGCAACAGAATTCTCTTGTTGGGAAGTAAAATCGAAGAAATAGAAAATGGAACAATTCTTTTAAAATATCCGGTAGGAGAACTAGGTGAAGATTACGATCTTCTTTCTTTGGGAGGAGTAAGAGTCGATCAAAATGGATATATTATTTCTGCGCGATCTCTGAGACTGGTTTATTTTTTGGATGATAATGACGAATGGAAGAACGTCATGGCAGTTAAGTGGGAAAAAGCGTTCATCGATAAAATTGAAAAAATGCAATTCGAAAATATAAGAGTGGATAAAGATATTTCTACTTCGTTAAAAGAATCCAAAATTGCAACTTTTAGCGAAACGAGGAAGTTACTTCCTTATTCTATCATTTTTATGTTTTTGTTTACTATTTTAACTAGCCTGACTCCCGATTTTTTAAGAAGCAAACCGTGGACAGGAATCATGTCGGCATTTGCCACGGGAATGAGTTTAGCCTCGGGATTTGGATTGCTGTCTTATTTAGGACTTAATTCTCCGATAACTGCTACATTGGTTCCATTTCTTGTCTTAGGTAAGTGAATTAATCTTTGTTATGATATTACATTAAAATTACAAATTAAATGAAGATTATTAAAATGCGCGGATTGTTTGATGGTCTAAAAATTAAATGAAAATGTCAGTACTCTTAACGATAGGGAAAAATCCATGCCATTCTTCTCCATCTGTCTCTGTCCTCATCATTTCTCTTCAGCTCTGCATATCCTATCACTCCAACATCTTTGCAGGCTTGGGTTATATAGGAATTGTGTGGTGTTCCTCGGCCTTTGCTCCTCCTCCCAGGGAAATTCTTTCTAAGATCCTCACTATACAGTTATCATAAATTAGTATATGTCCTTCCTTTCTTCTCTTACCATATTCAAGATATCTCCATTACTCAATGATTGTTATTATTGCATCAAATCTAAAATTTGATGAATATATCATTAAATTTTATTTTTCTTTTGTTACGTAGTAAGAATAATTTGTTTTAATAATGAAGGATTTGCTAATATTTATATTTTTAAACTGTCCTTTGGTGTATAATTGGGCTGGACATCATTATTTCCTCTATACAGGTACATTAATGAGGAATTTAGTTTAAAATCTTCTTTGTATATAATTTCGAAATTTTTTAATAGCCACACCAAACTATATCAGATATGAAGTTTTAATTGTATTAAAGAATTAGAACATATGTATTTAGATATTTTTATAATTAAAAGGCATAAATCTATTTTGATCAAATTAAGAATTTCTCTTCAGTTATGGACGGAAGTGCATACTCATAAATAAGAAACAAAAAAAATGAATAAATTGTTTGTTGTTAAAACTGCTATAGAAAAAATTTTATAATTTTCGTTTTTTTTTCTTTACTTTTTTTCAATTTTAAAGAATTTACATTCAAAGTTAACTGGAAACTAAAGTTTACATATTTAAAATAATAAAAATAACTACAGGGCGATTCAAAAAGGCTGTGCCAAAATTTACAAGCTTATAGAGGATGAAATTCTGAGTAAAAAGTCTAATCCCGTTTTTTGATTTGAGGCTCCGTTTAAAAGATATAACCCTTTAAAGCTATCCAATCACCATCGAGTACAGAGTCACGACGGATCGCGTTGCCAAGACGCGTCGCACTCCTACTTACTTTCGAGGGATGGCGCAGGCGCGTGTATGGAATTGTGTTATCTTTTTGGGCTACTTTGGTGTTTGCCCGTGGGGTTTGTGTTAATTTTCAATTTTAAATTTTTCAGAAAGTAAAAAATTTGTAATTATTATTATTTTTTTGATGAGTTGATTCAAAGATAACTGACCAGAGGAATAATTCCGAAAAGAACAACACTTGCGGATTCGAAGAGAACTGACCAGAGGAATAATTCCGAAAAGAAGAACACTATTTGTAATTATTATTAATTTTTTGAGTGAAATGTAAGGATGGGTTCAATATTGGTAATTATTATTATTTTTTGAGTGAAATGTAAGGATGGGTTCAAAGAGATAATTATTATTATTTTTTTGAGTGAAATGTAAAGATGGGTTCAAAGAGTAAAAAATTTGTAATTATTATTTTTTTGAGTGAAATGTAAAGATGGGTTCTAAGAGAACTTTTTTTGAGTGAAATGTAAGGATGGGTTCAAAGAGAACTGACCAGAGTAATAATTCTGAAAAGAATAACACATGATTGAGCAAAGAGACGAAGAAAAAAATTGTAAAGTGCAGAAAGGTAGAACAATTAAAATGTAACTCGAGTATGGCGTTCCTACGACAACTGTGGCAACGTTTTCAACAGAGAGAGAAGATTGTGAGTGCTAGGGTGTCTGCTGGAAGACTTCATGTTCCTAGGACAACTGTGGCAATGTTTTCAACAGAGAGAGAAGATTGTGAGTGCTAGGGTGTCTGCTGGAAGACTTCGCAACAGAGAGAGAAGATTATTGAGTGCTTGGGTGCCTGCTGGAAGACTTCATTCCAACATCCAAGGGCTAATAAAGATCGCGGTGTCTGCCGGAAGACTTCATTCAACATCCAAGGGCTAATAAATTGTGTGTTTTGTATAAGATAGTGTATTTTGTAATTTAGTGTGTTATACAGTAGTAAACCACATATAATAAAGTAAATAATATAGTGCATCTCTTTCAGCTCACCCGTTAGGGGATGAGGACGGATAACGAATTAATCTATTTTACACCATTGTCTTATATGGGAAATATTGTTCTCCCATTCGATAGTTTCTCAATTCGACCCAACTTCTGCGACGGATTAGTGACGAATTGCGAGGCACCACTGTAGTAAGAAGGCGAGCGACGCTTTGCGACCATCTTGGCAACGCGATCCGTCGTGACGCTTTGTGTATTCGATGGTGATTGGTTAGCTTTAAAAGTCTTATATGGGAAATATTGTTCCCCATTCGATAGTTTCTCAATTCGACCCTACTTCTGCGACGGATTAGTGACGAATTGCGAGGCACTACTGTAGTAAGATTGCGAGCGACGCTTTGCGACCATCTTGGCAACGCAACGCGTCGTGACGCTTTATGTATTCGATGGTGATTGGTTAGCTTTAAAGGGTTATATCTTTTAAACGGAGCCTCAAATTAAAAAACGGAATCAGACTTTTTTACTCAGAATTTCATCCTCTACAAGCTTGTAAATTTTGCCACAACCTTTTTGAATTACCCTGTATAATTTATAATTTCTGGAATGAAAAAGTTTTTCTTTCATATATTATTATATAAGTATAGATCAGGGCTGTCCAAAAGGCGGCCCGCCAGGCCATTTTGTGCGGCCCACGAGGCTTGCATTTTACAAATGTCATGGGAACAGCTATTAACTGATTATGGATGCATTATGATATTATACTATTTTGATTAACCAATCAAGATTTGAGATTACAATGATCTTATGAAGAGAAATTTAACTGTAATGTAATAATTTAAAAAAATTACTATATAATTATATATAAAATGATTTCTCAAAAATCTTTATATTAAATTTAATAAATAATCTGACAACTATATTCTTGAACAGTTATTTATAATTATATTGCATAATATTTTGCATTAGTAATTTTTTACAATTTTATAATGTTCAACAAAACCTCAGTAATCTATATTCTAACAGCCTGAATTAATTTTTACAGAAATATTTTTTTGCAAAGTTTTAATATTTTACTTACCACTATATTATACAGGTATCTCTCAATTTATGATCACTTGATTTACAAAATACAGAAGAAGTTCAGTTTATCTACTCAATGCCTCTAATTTGCTGAATAATCCATAATACTACACAGGCCTGATAAAACATAAGAATTTTATTTCATATATCTTACTACTTGTGAATGATTACTTTATTTCTTCTGAAAAGACTAAATACAAGGGGTGATCAAAAAGTAAGGTTACAAAGCCTGCAGTGAAACGTGTACATTTTATTTCATACAACTAATACAGCCAACTGATAGAATATGCATTAGGTTATTTTTCGACATAGTCTCCATATCGATTTAGGCACTTGTCGCTTCGTGGGATGAGTTTGAATATTCCCTCCTGTTAAAAATCCTGTCCTTGCAAGTTCAGCCACATTGTCGTGAAGTGTTTCACCTCCTCGTCTGAAGTGAATCGTCATTCTCCTAGGTGATCCTTCAAGTGAGGAAAGAGGTGAAAGTCATTTGGAGTGAGGTCCGGGCTGTAGGGAGGGTGTTTGATGATGTCCCAGTGAAACTGCTTCAACAGTGTGGTGGTCTTATGGGCTGACGCCCTCGGTGAGAAGTCCTGGCAGGACTTCTCACTGAGGGCATCATCTTCCTTCATGACAACACGCGATCCCATACAGCCCAGAAGACCACCACACTGTTGAAGCAGTTTCACTGGGACATCATCGAACACCTTCCCTACAGCCTGGACCTCGCTCCAAGTGACTTTCACCTCTTTCCTCACTTGAAGAATCACCTAAGAGACCGATGATTTGCTTCACACGAGGAGGTGAAACACTTCGCGACAATTGGCTGAACACGCAAGGACAGGATTTTTACCAGGAGGGAATATTCAAAACTCATCCCATAAAGGAACAAGGGCCTACACCGATATGGAGACTAAGTCGAAAAATAACCTAATGCATATACTATCAGTTGGCTGTATTGGTTGTATGAAATAAAATGTGCACATTTCACTGCAGGCTTTCTAACCTTATTTTTTAAATCATCATTTTGCATGACTATTTTTGGAGAATGCCATCATTTGATCAATTAAAAACAGGATAAGTAAACTAAAATCATCCAACAACTAACAGCAATATACAAACATTGAAAACATAATTTTATTATTCTATAGTAACAGAGGAACAAATTGGAAAAGAGATGGTCATATGACTCATGGTCATTTAAAAAGTCAGCTTTTGACTTTTATTTTAAGAGATGTTTAACGCATTGCAGCCACGAGTTCGTTTCATTTATGAAATGAATGAGAAAAAACGTAAAATAGAAAATGAAAATCGAATATATTAGTAGCGATTGGAAAAACGACTTTTTCATAACAAATAACATAGTTAAACTGCTTTGTTTAACCAACGTTTCCCTAACTTTTGTGATTTTGGTTGGAAAGTAATATCAACATTTGGTAGTTTAATTTGTGTGAAGGTGCATTTTCTAACATGAAGATAGTAAAGAATCGATTCAGAACCTGCTTTGAAGATTCTTCTTTAACAGGAATAAATGTAAATATCCAGCCCTTGTAAATGCTGTTGTCCACCCTTATTTATCATATTAAATAGGTATATACATATTATTTTTATATTTTTTAAACGTTTATATTTCATAACTTTTTGTTAACATGTTTATCGGATGCAGTCTGGTAAATATAATTTTGTAATAAGATTTGCTAATCTGGAAATAAAATTGGTTTCCAAAAGTGATTATATTTATGCGTTCCGTTTGTTGAGACAATAGCGTATCAAGTACCAAAGTCCCACCCCCTTTTTTATAACTGCGGCCCTCCGTATCTCTAGTAAACACGGCTGCAGCCCTCGGGTTCATTAACCCTTTTTTTAACTGTGGCCCTCCATATCTCTAGTAAACACGGCTGCGGCCCTCGGGTTCATTATAATTGGACAGCCCTGGTATAGATTGTACCTTATAATACTAATTTATTTATCAATAAATTATTATTTTTTAAATTTTTCCAATGCTGAAAATTGCAGCAAATGTAATTTATTTAATTTAAAATAAATAAATATTGACAATATCTTTGATAAACAATACAAACTGTTTAATAATAAATATTTTATTTGTACTATTTATGGATATATATATATAATGGCAGGTGTTGGTATGGATGATACCTTTGTCATGTTATCGGCCTGGAAGAAAACTAACACGAGAAAATGTTTAGAAGAAAGAATAGCTCAGACATTTTATGAGACCGGAGTATCTATCACGATAACCTCTCTTACCAATATTGCATCTTTTCTGGTGGGAATGGCCTTTACCAGTTGGCCCATCTACAGAAAATTTTGCATATTTATGGCCGTGTGTTTGACCTTCGATTACATCTATCAAATTACTTTTGTTGGAGCGGTTCTAGCTTTGTGTGGAAGGGCGGAAGAACGACGTTTACATTCCATGGTTTTCTTGCCACTAGAAAGATTTTCAACCAAAGGTAAATGAATAAATTGTAATTAAAACTATTTTATATAAAATAGAGATACATGACATAAATATAAGGCTTCTCACATAAAATAAAACTGTTTCTAGCTTTACTTCTTTTCTAAAAGTTTTATTGTGACATTTTAATTTTGATGATATGTTTGCTTTCAGATGACAAAACTAATCTACGAAGTTTACTATGTTACGTGAAGTCATACGACATAAATATTGAAAAGAAGAAGAACGTAATAAACTTTATTACCGACTTCTGGCTAAATGTAGGAAATTTTATGACTAAAAGCACTGTTAAAGCATTGGTCATTTTCTTGTATCTCATTTATTTAGGAATCGCCTGTTGGGGATTTAGTAAATACTCTTGCAGAGCCATGCTAGAAACAACTTTGATACGTGGTTCATATCGTTTCGCGTATTACAACTCGTTTAAGGAGAATTATCATCATTATCAATACAGATTGCAGCTGTTCATCACAGAAGAATTGGAATATGCAGATCGTGACGTTCAAGACAAAGTGATAAAGATGATCCAAAATTTGGAAACGGATCCTCTCATCGCCGGATCTTTGCTAACAGAATCGTGGTTAAGCAGCTATTTGGCATTTCTTTCAGATAGGAAAATGGCTTCATTTCTGACGGGGTATAATCTTACCAATTCTGAAGATTTTATTTACTTATTCCAAAACCTTTTCTTACAGCTTCCTATGGCTAAACGATTCAGGCAGGATGTTGCCTTTGATCAGAATTATACAAAAATTATCTCCAGTCGTTTTCTCTTCCAGACCAACATCACCATAGATGCGGATCATTTTTATCGACAACTAGCGAATTTTAAGAAACGATTAGAAAATGCTCCATATTCATTTATCGTATATCATCCACTTTTTTATTATTTTGATATCGTAGATTCGATACCTAGTATAGCAATCCAGACATTTTCTACGGTGCTGGTTGCAGTATTTTTAATTTCTGCTTTATTGTTGCCAACTTTCACTTGCATTGTTTGTGTATTAGTTTCGATTATATCGGTGGGAGGTGGTGTTATAGGTTATATGTTCCTTTGGAATGTAGATTTGAATGTTTCGTCTATTACTGTATTGATTGTTGTTATTGGATTTTCTGTTGATTACGCGGCACATGTTTCGTGCGCTTATGTGAACTCAAATGATGTCGATCCAAATAATCGCTTAGTGAAAACCATTACCTTGACAGGAATGCCAATTCTACAAGGAAGTATATCAACGATTCTAGCAGTTGTAATATTTCAAATTTCGCCACTTTTAGATATTATGATACCAGTAAAGATAATTATTTTATCTTGCGTAATTGCTGCCTTTCACGGAATTTTGTTTCTTCCTGTGATCATGACTCTCATAAATTCTGGTAGAAAAGCTATTTATAATTATAAAATGCGAAGGAAAGAAAGGAAACATGAAAATACGAAAGGCAAGGAGACATGTTTACAAGAATTAAGGACTAATTCAATTAATATTGTTGAAAATATTATTAATTAAATTAGAATAATTATTGAGCATTATATCAAATTGTCATGGTATAATGAAGTACTGATAAAAAAGGAGTATAACGAAGATATTTAAATAATACAAATAGTTTAAACTATTGAGAAGATGAAGAACAATCATACTGATTGTTATCTTGAAGATCTGATATTGAAATTCACTAAGAAAAGAATATCTGATAGTAATATTCTGGTTAACTTATATAGTACTAACCAGAATGACCAGCAATGCCTAGGAATTTATGACACATAATACAATATATATATGTCAACAGTTATAATATAATAATGTCAGTGCACTGTCGAGTTTATTATAAATACGACTACTATAATTTATTTGATAAATTAATTAAATTATGATATTTAGAAAATTATCCATCGTTCTTTGTGTCCAATTTAAAAATTAATTTAACCAGTATATGATATCATGCTATCGACCTCGACATTGCAGCACGACGGTCAACATGATCTTGCAATGATACCATGCGCAATACATACTTGTGATATCACTCATTGATGCAATTTTGATATCAACATAAAACAACGTCGTCTTGGATCTTGTGACTCTTCCCAGAATCATTATGCAGCCAGTATATGATATCATGCTATCGACCTTGACATTGCAGCACGACGGTCAACATGATCTTGCAATGATACCATGTGCAATACATACTTGTGATATCACTCATTGATGCAATTCTGATATCAACATAAAACAACGTCGTCTTGGATCTTGTGACTCTTCCCAGAATCATTATGCAAATGATGATCTTGCATATCTGATCATGTTATTTGGAGCTGTCGGCTGGATGAACGAGTAGTAAAGCAGTCGTTTATCAGTTTAAAGAATCTGGATTCAATTCAGAGTGATATACTTCTAGATTTTCAAGAGAAAAGCCCCACTAAGCCTATTGAATCCCCATTCTTCGATGGATCTGGATTCAATTCAGAGTACTTCTAGATTTTCAAGAGAAAAGCCCCACTAAGCCTATTGAATCCCCATTCTTCGATCTTTCTGTTGCCATTAAAGGTGTTGGGAAATTTCAGATGGTTTTGAATAGCTGCTAAAAGTATCCCCAATGTGATTTCCGGTTTAATTCATACTAACGTAATCATTTTGTCATCCACATGGGCACCCGCTTCCATCTCGCAGCTATCTCAGAGGATTCGGGTTCAATTCCCGAATCTCCCATCTCCAGTTTTTTCAAGAATGGTCTTGATCGCGGCTTAATTCATACTAACGTAATCATTTTGTCATCCACATAGCTGCGAGATGGAAGCGGGTGCCCATCTCGGAGGATTCGGGTTCAATTCCCGAATCTCCCATCTCCAGTTTTTTCAAGAATGGTCTTGATTCGGCTCGTTGAATTTCATCCTATACATGAGGCTGATTCCACTAAGAATGTCAACGGTCCTGATGGGCATAGAAATGGTCCTTCGCTTATTATCCACGGGTGGAAAGTGGCTCCTGGTAGTTTACTACCGAAAACTTTAAGTAACTACTACCAAAAACAAAGCAACTACCTAAAACTTTAAGATTTTGCCTATATAGATTAGGTTAGTGTAGTTAAGCCGTCATATCGCACAAGGAATATATATTATCTGGCGGTGGCCATTTGTAGAGCCCATCACAAGCTGGCCAACACTCGTGATGGTGTCAACCGAAATGTTGAAGGATGAGGTTCAACGGGCCGGTCTCCTGAAAAATTCCTGAAAAACTTATCCCTCCTAAAAACTGGAGGTGAGGGACACGGGATTGTACCCGAGGGTTTGGTCCTCTAGAATGTAAGCCAAAGTTTTATCACGCTGCCATCGGCTGATACTTATAAAGTACTTCCACATAAAGTTTAAAAGATGAAATACTAGTAAAATAGACTTTTATTCTCCATTGCCGAATTAAAAACTATTGTTTATATTTAAATAAGAAAATCATTACTGTAATAATTAAAATTTGATATTTCACGAAACATAAATAGTACTTACAATAAATCATGTTAAGAGAAAAAGTTTTCACTTGTATTTTGTAACTAGAATGAAAACTGCTCAG
The DNA here is from genome assembly GCA_000484575.1 of Olivierus martensii. Taxonomy (NCBI): domain Eukaryota; kingdom Metazoa; phylum Arthropoda; class Arachnida; order Scorpiones; family Buthidae; genus Olivierus; species Olivierus martensii. The sequence goes on from AYEL01080842.1 coordinate 17,594, forward strand.
TCAGAGCATAATGGACATTTTTACGCGATTAACATGGAGGTTTTAGTTTGGGACTTTTTCCTCCGAATACGAGGGTTGGTGCGAGGAGTGGTTCGAGGCGGGCGTGCCTGCCGAGCGGTCTGGTGTCCGTATGGGGTCCCATCGCAGACCCTAATGTCGGATTTGGGCACCTCCAGCAGTCCCGGTTCCTTGTAGGGACCTGCGAGTGAGACCCCAAGGACGGACGCGACAACCACCGAATGATACGAGGTGACCTCTTTAGTCGCCTTTTACGACAAGCGGGGTCAGACGGTGGGTATATTCTAACCCCCATACACACAGGGGGGCATAATGGACATGGAAATGCCCTCTTCTTAAATACCCACGGGTGGAAAACGGCGTAAAAAACAAAAATAAAAAAGTAACCATTTTGGTCACATGCCCATCTCAAAAACATTACCGAAAACTACGAATAGGAATTAAAAATAATCTTTGATGAAACATTGGAGGACAAAAAGAGTCTCTCTCTATTCCCTCTAAAGGCTAAAAATTATAAAAATTTTCATATTTATTAGAATGTCATGTTTAAGATATCATTATAAAATGATTATTATCAGATAAAACATTAGAAGAATATTCTAAGAAATACGACCTTAATATTTTATACCCAATAGGAGCCAAACAACCAGAGTTTAAACAAAGCCGTAGGCAGAAATCGCGCAAATTATGCAAATTCTTTATGAAATATTATAGGTAGCAATATCGATAAATGACCTTAATATTTTATACTCAATAGGAGCCAAACAACCAGAGTTTAAACAAAGCCTTAGGAAGAAATCGCGCAAATTATGCAAATTCTTTATGAAATATTATAGGTAGCAATATCGATAAATATGCAATTTATAATTTTTAGTGCACTTTCATATAAAATAAACTGAATCCAAATCGGCCCATTAGAGTTTCTGTTATATGTTAATGTTTTCTCACTCTTTTTCGTTGTGACGCTAACTATATTACGCATATTGTAAATCCACCAGGGATCGGATTTAGAAAAAATTTTGAATATAACCTTCTTACAGCGTAATCTTCCACCTAAAACGATCTCCACTCACTTTACAGAACTCGAAAAATGACTGCTATTTCTCGATCAAAATATGTATAATGTCGTAGCATTCTCTAGGATAATTTTTTTCCGTTCTAATTGTTTCAATAAAACTGAAACATATGCAATAATCGAAATATAATTTTACTGTATATAAAATAATAAAATTAATTGTGTTTAGAAAAATGGTAACATCCATTATACCATTGAAATGTATACTTGTGTAAACATTTCTACTATGCACTGGATAATACTACAAATAAAACGTTATGTGTTTGTTGACTTCTGAAATCTTTCCTCGAAATTTAATTTTTGTAAATAAAGAAACAAAAATTATATCACTAAATTAATTTCAGTCAGGTACTATCAACTTAGATATAAAATTATAAAATACAAACTACTGCAATTCATTTTTCTTTGTGAAAAGAAAATTTAAATAGATTTATAAAAAAAATAAATTAATTATCTGTAGATTAAGATTTTAATGTCTGCTATCATAAAATTTAATTTATGGCGTTGCATAATTATGGATCTACTATAATTAATATTACGATAGTTTCTTAAAATTTATCATATCAGTAATGCAAAAATCATCAAGCAATTCATTACAGCAGTGATGCAATATATAATATTTATCCAATAGTTTTTTGTTATAATAATAAAGCGATCGAATTTTAAATTTTGTCTAGATTAAGTATTATTAATCTAACGTTTGTATTCAAGAAACGTGTTTAATGAGAGATAAAATGCCAAATTTGGAGCTTCGAGTGCGAGTGCAAATAATAAAAGATTAGTCGCGATGGGAAAACAATAAAAGTCGACACCAAGTATGGTTTTATTTTTCTCATTCTCCTCCTTTTCCTCCTTGGCAGACATCTCTACAAGTCTCATGTTCAATTGTTTTACTGATTGCACCTGCGCATTTCGTAGATTACTTAATGTTTCATAAAAATTTTTGGAAAATGGACTTAGATAAAGAAATAAACACCTTAAGCATATTTAACACAGAATGTATTGTTCAAATGTTTCTACTAAATTTGTAATACATGTCTTAGATTATTTAAAATCTCACAAAACATTCATTCTAATAATCTAGAAGAGAGATTTCTGTAGGTTTTCTTGCAGGAAAAGCTCGGAGCTTCGTTTTCTGATTAAAAATATAAAGTTTTTATCGATAGGAGAACCGAATACTATTAGTTAGGAATTTGTAGAAAAATACTTTAAACTCCCAAGAATATGGAATGAGAAATTTATCAATATTCAAGAAAAGCTGTGGAAGCAAAATTCTATAAAAAAGTTTTTATTTTGTTTTCATGCTGAACTTCTATGACCAAGAAGTATTTCGACTGTTGGATCAGCCCTGGTCATTTCATTAGCTGAGATGAGTTACACATTACAAAAAATATTACAAATAAATTTTTTCACACATTTTTCACTCTAGAATTTTTTTCTTTAGAGATGTGATTTCTTCAAATTTCCCTCCATCTCTCTACTACTGGTAAATTTCTCGTTTTGTCTTCTTAGGAGTTTAAAACAGTTTATTGATAGAAAAGAAATTAGAAATAAAAATGATATGCATGAAATATATTTGATATATTTTTAATATCTAATGATAATTTATTTTAAATTGTTTAATTTCGCAAATAATCAAATTAGAGTTTTATAATACTCGATTATTCTGAAATACAAAAGAATTACCTCGGATTGTCAACGGTATTATTATTTTCCGCACGAAAGCCAATGTAAAAATAGAAAATTATTTTTACTCCAAGAAACATCCTGTTTTTCCTCATAATTATGAAGACACTACTAAAATAATTCAAATATTGTTTTTCGTATAATAAACTCTAAGTACTATATAAAATAAGCCGTTACGATAAAACACTTCACAAGAAAGGGTTGAGAGACAAAATGAGACGTCGTGCGCAAGAATATACGAAACGTTTTGCACTTTTTTTTATACCCATTAGCTGCTTGTGGTAAATAGGAAAGTAAATTCTTTCTTTCTAATGGCAGCGGTCCTACTTACCCTCTTCGGTGGTGATCTTTCGAACGAACAAATGTGTTGTATTCATCAATTAACATTTAATAACTTTTGGAACGTATTCCTATACATTTTAATTGAATTTTGGCCACTAGATATCTCTGAAGACAGCAGCAACTAGAAATAGTTTTAATTCTGACCATTTTCTATAATTAAATTAAAAAAAGATTGAGTCAGACGGTTATTAAAATTAAAAAAAGAGATCTCTTTTAACTTTAATAAAGGCAAACAACGTTAGATGACTTATTAACGAAAAAACAAGTGTCAAATGAGGAAGAACCTTCCTCATCACCAACATAAATTATTTGCGAATATTTCTGATTTTCATGAATGATTTATGAATATAAATTGATATTAGCAATAAAAATGATCTATAATTAATGTAATACAATAGCAATAATACATGTTAGATCGGAAGACCTATAATTAATGTAATAAAATAGTAATAATGCATGCTAGTAGTAGTAGAATAGGGAGGGGCCTGTTTCAGCCCAAGCACTGCGATCAACATTGGTTATTGTGCACCCCCAATCAAATCATCCCAGAAGAAGGCGTAGAATAGGGAGGGGCCTATTTCAGCCCAAGCACCGCGATCAACATTGGAAATAGGGAGGGGCCTATTTCAGCCCAAGCACTGCGACCAACATTGCCAGGGAGGGGCCTGTTTCAGCCCAAGCACTGCGACCAACATAGGTCTATAATAATGCATGCTACTAAAGAAAATAAAAAATGGTACGTATATTTTTTTATTCGCTATCCTGTTTTTCACCTATCCTCATTATTTACGTGTTAAGATGACTTCATTTAACGCTGTTTCATTTAGCGCTCGGTTTTCTTGGAACTTATCCTCCGCGTTAAACGGGTCTTACTGTAGATTTCAATCGGAGTTTATTTATTTAGAAAACAATTCGAGCAATAATTTTTGAAAATTCTTAACTTCTAATACAAAAAATTCAGATTTAGACGCGAAATATTTTTATTTCTGAATTAATAAAGGCCGGATCTCACCAACGTAAAATGCGACGCTGATGATATCACTTCCGATATATGGCTAGATGTTGCGTGTTTACGCTGAAGTTGACTTCATCTTTCTACATCACCTATAAGAATATGCTAACCATTCGTCCAATCAGAAGAGAGATAATTTTCTTTCATAATTCAATATGGAGGGACCATGCGCACATTCAATAACTAACAAGAAGCGTGTTTAGAAAAGATTCTTATATGATTAAAAAATATGTACAGAGTATAAGATTTTGAATTTTGAAGCTGCAAATCCACGATATTCAATAAATTTATGAATGAAGCCATCGATAAGTAAAACAGTTTTTGAGTTTCGCTGTCATTGTTGAATCAGCCAGCTTCAAATGACGTCACGGAAATTATAAAATAGCTAAACCAGTCGTTTCTATTGCGTCATACACCTTCGGTTTGAACATCGGTACGCCCGACGTTTTCTGCGCTACATATTTACGTTCAGCGTATTGACGTCGCATTTTACGCCTGCCAGATTCCAGCATTAAAGCCTTATACCAAGAAGATTTAACTTGACCTAGGTTATTTTGACATTTGGACTTCACGATTTAATGTTTTTAAAAATATATGTTGAATTAAATTTGATATTTATATCAACATTTCGTCAGCTATAAATTAATTTTGTCAAACGTTTTAAGCGAAAACTAAAAACATTAAAAGACAAAAAATAAGGATGGTAACATATGTTTACTATAGTTTAGAAATTTCCATGCGTTATCAAGTAAATTAATCAAGCTGGAGGGCCAAGAGCATGAATATCATTACTATTCGCCAGATATTTATATAAAAATTTTTATATCATTTTCAGTTCTTAAAAATTATTTAAGAAAATGTGTATTGAAGGTTAAAACAGGTGTGTTTTTTGGAGGGGGAGAGGGAGCCAAAAAATTCCACCCCGGGTACCAAAGATTCTGGATGCGCCACTGATTACAGTACAGTATTTGAAAATACAGTAATGGGATCCAATCGGTACGATGAGTCTTTTCTCTCACAAACAAAAAACTGTTTACTTAAATAACATTATAATAGCATCGCACCTACTTTAAATACTGTTTCATGACTGCAGATAATGCAGATGATCTATTTTACATATCTGTAATCATTGATAGCGCTTTTTTTATGCTTTTTTCGAATCGGAGGTTACTAAGCGGAGGTGCATCTCGTGATCTTCCATGGATCATTCAGCTGTTAGTGGAGTCGGCCACCAGATGAGAATGAAGTTCAATGGACAGATCAGACTTTTCTGAGAAAATCTGAAGATTTGAGACTCAAAACTTTGGTCTTCCAGTAGATTCTCGTGATCTTCCATGGATCATTCAGCTGTTAGTGGAGTCAGTCACCAGATGAGAATGAAGTTCAATGGACAGGTCAGACTTTTCTGAGAAAATCTGAAGATTTGAGACTCAAAACTTTGGTCTTCCAGTAGATAAGCCATCTGGCCATCACTATTCTCAATTACAGAGTCCAGCATATTTATGCCGAAATTATAAAATCAGTAGGTATATCAGTGACTCTAATCTAATTACGATAGTTGCTGATTTACTATTATTATCGGAGTAACTTTGGCCGAAATTCAACGCTGTTTCTCTTTGTAACTTTGGACTTAAGTTAGATATTGTTAATCTGATAATAATATTCGAAAAAAATATTCAATAGAATATCGATGATCAAATTTGAAGCTTCAAATCCAGTTAAATAAAAGAATCAGAGAAGTTTTAAAATTGCAAAAATCGACAAGAAAGAGTAGTTTTTTATCTTTTCTTCTTCCACATAAACATCTCTATAAATCACATTGTTTAGCCAGTTTTGACCAAATTTGGAATATAAGCATATTTCAATTAAAATCTGTAAATTTTGGCTCCATTGGGCTAAAATTAAAAGGTGCAAAAGGGAATTATTCTCTTCTGGAAATATATTAAACTATATGTAGAACTACATCATAAATTTTTCTGTAGGTTGTATCGTTCTTCCGATTTCGACAAATTGATATTTATATGTTTATTATTCTACTAAATGCTTTCTAAACATTTCGATTCGATTAAATTAAAGAGAGTATTTAATAAGTACTAGTAAACCTGTTGCTGCTACGCCAGCAGTAAAAAAAAATATGTTTCGATCAGTGAACAATTAACCAGAAAGCAAATATTCCAGACGGACACTTCGCGCCATGTATCGAATATATTATAAAGTTTTACCGATATTTGAATTTTTTTAAATATTTTATAGAACGGGTATTTTAAAAACTATTTAATAGTCACAAACTGCAAGTGAAATTCATAGAAAGACAAATCAAAATGATTTATGTAGTGTCATTGCATAGTCTTCGGGATATTTCAGTCTAAAGTTATACTTGACACTAATAAATTATTATATAGATTATTAACATATTGTTGTTAGAATCTCTCTCTGTCAGAAAAATAGTTTTTGTCTAAAAAAGAAATAATATCCCATTAAAAACATTTAATATATAAAAAATAATCCAAGTATAGTATTGAGATATTAGGATACTCGTTAAAAATTAGATTTGGCTACTTGGTTGGCAATTAAAGAAAATAAAAAATAACGCCAAACAATTGTCACATATCCAAGTAACAGTTATCCTAATGTTTTGATATGGTACTGTATTTTATTTATTTTTACAAATTAGATTGCTTTCATTGGATACAGTATTGGCGAGAATGACTTGTTGTCGGAACCACAATAGATGCACCACTATCTGTTTAGCATTGAATATATCGTACATGGAAATTATTGCTTATTTATCTTTCTATGATTTTTGATGATACGCACATCCCCTAAAACTAATTTCCTTTAGTTTTGTAAATAGATAAATCAAAGATCCAGACTGATATCTGTTTAGGTTAATAAACTTGAATAAAATTCCGCATTATATATATACTGATTGATTATGATTTATCTATCAACAGAGTGATAATAGCCAGATACCAGTATTTTTCAGTTAATGACCTGAGGGACATATCCAATGATATATTCACGTTTTTAAAACATTCATAACCAAACTGTAAAATATCAAGCATCGAAATGAACCGTGAAAATAGTTGAAAACATTTTAATTTAGAAATTTTGATTATTAATTCACTTTATAAAGATACAATTAAGATAGTGCTAAATAACCGAGTTATTGTGTTTTTTTTCTCAAAGAATTCTGAAGATTACTTTATATCCCAAAGATTTCTCAAAAGAATCCCAAAGTTTATTTTATATCCCAAAAGAATCATAAAGTTTATTTTATATTAGCCAAATACTGGCGAAATTGAGTTTTAAACGTATTGAGTAATTGCGCATAAATAGCAATAAAATTATATACACCTTTGTTTACGTTCTGGCTTGTATTCTTTTATGTTATATTGCATCACTGTCTTATATAATAAGTTTATAAATAACTGAGCAGATTTCTGATTAAATATATTGTTTATGCATAACGAATGTAAGATAATCTCGACCTTCACGGCAGATTCTGACCTTCACACAAAAAAAAGTATTGAGAATGACCAGATAATATTTTGATGTATATATATCAGTACTCGTAATCGTATTTTTTCTAACATTATTAATTTAACTATACCTTTCTGGCATTTGTCTTATATAACTGAAGAACCAGTTTGGAGTCCTGTGAGTAATAGTTAATAAACAACCTTCTGTTTACCATCTAGTTATCTGAAAAAATTAATAATTAAAGTGTATCTTATGAAATTTGTTATTGTCTCCTTCTTATCAAATTTTGTATCTTATCCAATCGTTAGTGGAGTAGTTTCCTAACTTGATTTTATTTCTAGTAAGAGCAGGTTTAAGTGATAAACTTAGAGAGTCGCACGTACAAATTCATACTTCACTCGGTTCAAGGTACTGTAAGTACTCGTCTATGTTTCATATGACTTTGAATATTGATATTTTCTTCTTTATTACTATCAAATTTTTATTAAATATTACATAGTTTAATATGAATTTTAATGTTTGGTAAAAAATTCGTGCTTAACTACAAAACAACTCGTACTAAGCATTGAAATAAACGAGTCACCTCACATTATCTGATGACTACGAATCGTTTACTCGAATTAAAAGTTTATACCTAAGTTTATAACCTTTCGTGTATTAAAATCCAGTTATAATCGAGGAAAATATATATTGTTACGTCCAAGTAAAGTAGCTTTTACTCTAGGAATATTTAAAATCCCAAAGAAGAGCAATGGAGGAGAGAACATTCGGTCGCTTTCTCAAATTATCTCTCTAAGAAAATAATATTTTTAAAATTAATATTATCTGCCAATTTTGGAGTATTATCCGACCAAGATATATCCAAAAGATACAAAAGAAAAATTAAAAAAGTGCTTTTAAATGAAGGCAAAAACCTTTTCGGCAAAAAAAGTACACTCTACTTTCAGAGAATAGTTGAGGTCAGAGAGGTTATTTACTCGCAATAAAATTTTATGTGCTAAAGACGTGTTTTACTCGTTTGCCTATAGATACAGGCCATTTAATAAAATATATATAAACGCTTATTTTTAATATATCATATTTTGAATGTCTTGTTCGATTTATGACTAATCGTTTCGACATTTAACTTTATATAATTATTAATTAATGATAAAAATATATTACCTTTATAATTACGTTATCCGGAGAAGAATTTAAATTTTAAACGATTGAATTTTTTATTATCGAATGCACATAAATAATAATTTTGGTTTGGTGGCAAAATGGCCATGCGAAAAACAGGAATAATGTCCACCCCTATATATAACCATTAGTTTATATTAATGGTTATATATAGATACACTTTTCAGTGTTCTCGAAATACCTGAATCATAAAATATCCTATATTATTCAAGTTTTAGAAAAATCGTTATTATTATTATTATTTTTTTAATTTTATCGATTGCACACAATAAAAATTGTCTTGAGATATTAATCGATCGATCAATCAAAAAATATTAGTTGCAATAATTCTATGCAAAACCTTGATAAATTATGCTGAAAGTTGATCAGCATTTTCAGAATGGTTGCAACCAAATTGATAAAAATAAATAAATAATAATATACAGTAAATGATTTTAAACTTTTTTTTATAAATTTAAAACTTAATTCTCTTCTTTTATAGAAGAATCGTGATGTTTAAACTGGGATATAAATTTCTTTGCAAGAAATTCAAGCGACATGGTAAAGCAGTAGCCAAGCATATTTCGTGGTTCCTAGTTATTCCACTTTTCCTGACTGCTTTCTTGGCAACAGGCTTACAGAAGTTTCAATTTAATAACAATGAATCTGTTTTTGTTACGTCTGGAGGTGTGGTCGGTAAGCACAAGTCACGTTTGACCCAGTTGTTTCCTATGGATGTTTCATCAACATTCGATCCTACCAGGTCACTAGAAATGATGAGCTATGGATCAGTCATAATCGAAGCTAGAGATAATGGATCTGTTCTTCGAAATTCTATTTTACAAGAAATAATCCGTTTGGATAAACATATTCGTAATCTGACCATAAATGAAGAAAATTCGTGGCGTTATCAAGATTTGTGCGCAAAAATCGATGGGAAATGCTTTCAAAACAAAGTTCTTCTTCTGAAAAGAAAAATTCGGCAAATAGAAAATGGCAAATATGCCTTGAAATATCCGTTAGACGATCCGTTAGACGATACCAGCCAAGATTTCAATGTTCTGGCTTTAGGAGGAGTAGAGTTGAATAAAACTGGATACATTATTTCCGCACGCGCACTTAGATTGGTTTATTTTCTCAATGACAAAGGGATATGGAAGAAGACAGCTGCTAGAAAGTGGGAAAAGTTGTTTCTCCATGAGGTTGATAATCAGAAATTTATCAATATAAAAATTGCTAAAGATGCATCCATTTCTAAAGAGGAATCGAGAAATGAACTTATTCCTATAGCTATAAAATATTTTCCCTTTTCTCTTCTCTCCATGTTTTTATTTACATTTTTTACGTGTTTAAGTCCTGATTTTCGGAGAAGCAAGCCTTGGACGGGGATCATGTCAATTTTTGCCACAGGAATGAGTTTAGCTTCAGGATTTGGTCTGCTACTCTCTTTTAGAATTTATCCTACAGCAGTTGTCATCATGGTTCCGTTTCTTGTACTAGGTAAATATAATTAAGTTATTATATGCTAAATTAATATTTTTTGATTTGATTTTCAATTAAATTAGTGTTATAATATTAATTTTCAATAATTTATTGAACGTTATCCACCATAATTTTATCGAAAAGTTGCAGCAGTATTCGACAATACAATACTTTATTAGTTTATAATTTTTGAGTATTTTAAGAAATAAATACATATATGCATATCTAAAAAATACATTTATATACAAAAGAATGCATCCATCATTATTTTAACATTTGTGTTATTATTATATCCATCTATCTTCTTCTTTTCTTTCCATATGTATTTATCTTTGCTATCAGCATTCATTAAAAACTGCTAAAATTGCTTTTGTAATGTCATCCTTCCATCGTTTATATTGTCATCCAAATTGTCTTTTTCTTTGTCTGGAATTCCACCCTTTAAATCTCTTTAGCTATCTGTATATTAAAATCAATTAAAATGTATAGGAAATTCTTTCATACAAAAAAATCCATACATATATAGGATGATTGTAAACTCTTTCAACAAAAAAGGAGTGATAGTACACATCCAGACGAACAATATTTGCAATGGAACCTAGGACCACATTCCACTCATAGTATCAGGAAAGTACTCATAGTATGAGTACTTTCCTGTTGACTAATCAACGTATTTTCTGGTACTATGAGTCTCATAATACCAGAAAATACGTTGATCAGTCAACAGTACCAAAAACCTTAACTAATTTATGAATCGCGCAATTCCATTTGCATTAGAGAAAGACTCGAAGTAGTTGCTCAAGATGGCGTCCGAAGGCATCGTTGCGCAACACACACCGGCAAATGAAGATTCGCATAGATTCCCGGTGTGATGTTGATCTTGTCTGCATCACAACGATTCTTGCGAAGAGATCTTCCAGGGAATCCACAGGTGCATCGTACAGCAATGTTTTTATGTGTCCACAGAAAAAGAAATCCAATGGATTAAGGTGCAGGAAGTGTATAGGCAAACCACAGATCCACCGCGTCTACCGCCCCGGAAAATGTCCTATTTAAGAAGTATCAAACCTCGTTGCAAAAATGTGCTGGGGCCTGCCTCATCATGCATAAACCGTATGTCCACTTGTGGTTTATGCATGATGTGCACTTGATCAGCTAATCTGGCTTGCATTCAATTGTCAATTGAACCAATTGAAAGTTTGTTATTTCACAGATTTTAATGAAAAATTCCAAATATAAAGCGAGGAATTTTTGGTCTAATCGCCGCCATCTTGAAATACTGCCGTAATATATTAACTAACTATGTAATTTTACATTATGTTGGTTACTAGAGCACTTGGTTATCATATTTTTTAAATTATCGAAGAGTTTTTGAAATTACAAGCGTGAAATTTGAAAATGAAATTTCACGTTTTTAAATACCGATATTGGTAATTAGAGGAGTGGCTGTACTATATTTCTGATTGCGAAATAAGATATGTTCATCTTTATAACGATTAGGTTTAATTACTACTGTAGCATATTTCATGAATGTAAGTTTATCGATATTAAACTGTTATTTTGTTTAGTTTTATTAGGTTTAATTAATATTGTAGCATATTTCATGAATGTAAGTTTATCGATATTAAACTGTTATTTTGTTTAGTTTTATCAATTATTCTTTAAAATTTTTTGATTTTTGGGTATTATATGCTAGATTTATTTGTTTTCTTTTATTTTTTAAGAACATCGTATTTAATGGAATTTGGGTCGGATGAACCATGCATCACCAAACAAAAATAAAGCGTAAGTTGTTCACTACCAGTAGAATTTCAAACGAATACTCGAATACTCGAATTCTCGAGCTTTCTCAAGCTTTTCTTTAATGTCAGCTCATCAACTCGATTTTCAGCAACATTAATAAGAAATTTTCAGCTATATGCGTTATTTTGCTCGACATACACATGTTTATTGTATGGGATGATATTATTCTTTAATGGTAAAGGGGTGTGCGATTGAAAAAGTTTGTGATAGCTAGGCCTAGCGGGTTCAAATAATTCATGTGAATTATATTTAAATTGAATAATTTGTGGTTAAACATTGTTTTGACAAAGAAGTATCATGCCTGATATGATCGATACGATTGATAACCTAGAGGATTATGATATTGTATATATGTTTCATTCCGATTTGATAAAATTTATTTGAGGTATTACCCAAAAATAAGTGTTATTATACCCGATATCGATCATTTTCAATAAATCCGAAATTGGTTATTTTGAATTTTCAACAAGATGGTATATATTAATAGGTTTACGGAAAATTCGCCCCCTACATTTCGCCCCGAGAACGGTTCGCCCCCAAGACATTTCGCCATCGGAACATTTCGCCCCAGCACATTTCGCCCCAGCCATTTTCGCCCCCTGCACTTTTCGCCCCCTGTAGATAATGAGGCTGATCGCTCGCCGTACTGTACTATAGAATACTTAATTCGTATTCATATAGCCATATTAGGAAAGGAAAATGCATTTAGAAGATCGAATAACATAAATATGAAACGAACACTTGAAGAATATATAAAAAATTGACTGAAAATAAATAATAACAATAACATTTTTGTTTGATTACAAATTTGTAGTAATGAACATGTTACAATTTTTATTTTTAAAAAATAAAAATTGTAACATAATTTCAAGGAGAAATCGATAAAGTTGGCAACGTCGATCCATAATTAGAATTATTCTAATTATGGATCGTTGTTGCCAACCTTATCGATTTACAATATATTGCCAACCTTATAATTTTAATTTTTATGTTTAAAGTTTAAAGCGTATTGTAATTATTTTCTCAATAAAATTTATCTTATTATTCATCAAAAAAGACTGTTTTAAAATGAAAATACCACTGACCCGAAACATTTTCTTAATACACACATTTTGGTTGATTTTGACCCGCAGCCAAAAAAAGGTTGCCGATCCCTGACATACTAGATATATTCTCGCCTTCATTCTCGCATGAAGTTATTGTTAAGTTCGAAATACCACCGCCAGAGACAGTCAAGTTATAGTTCTAATTAGAGTCCCTTCATAGATAACAATTGCGCTTTGAGTAGCGCAATCCGATTTGCAGCCGCCAATTTATATCCTCCTGACTGATCGCTCGCCGTACTGTACTATAGAATTTTCGCAAGAAATACTTAATTCGTATTCATATAGCCATATTAGGAAAGGAAAATGCATTTAGAAGATCGTAAAGTATTTCCAAACGAAGATCGTATTTGGAAAAGTTTTGCTTCCAATATTTTGTAACCACTTCTTTCCTCTTTCATTTCTTTTCCTTACGGCAAAGGAAAGAGTCTATGACTTTTCTCTTCGATTACAACAATTTACAGCACTATAACAAAGAATCCTTTTAAAAAATAACCAGAAAACAAATATGAACGCAACATGTGGAACGCAATGATAACTTCCTATCTAACAGGATATAAAATGGCCAATTTACCTGGCATCTGGTGGCGCAAAGGATTGCGCTACTGTCTTTACTTAGGGACTCTAGTTCTAATCAGGTTTTAATATAGAATACATTGTTTATGCAAATTATGAGAATTTCAGCGAAATCATATTTTCTTCGACAATATAAAAATCACAAGACGGCTTATTTAATATACACTCTGATTCAATTAAGGCCTCGCGCCCACATGCAATAAGCAGTCGGTCAACTATTTAATTGCGGGAGTGAGAACGACTACTTTTGAGACGCTTAGTCTCATAGCAACTCTTTTGTTGGCGGACTAAACAATAGGAGTCCTTTGTTCTCACTTCTGCAATTAAATAGTTAACTGACTGATAATTGCATGTGGGCGCAGGACCTAAGGTTCCAGAAAAAATTTTGTCAGCTGAAAATTAAAACATAATTACTAAATAGCGTACTTTATATATTACAGATATGATACATATTTATATTCCATCTACAATTTAATTATTAGACAAACTAGCGTTTCTATCCTTTTATATTTTAGATAAAATGAACATTAAATATTTTTTCAAATATATCTGGATAAGATTAGACCCCTCTTATAATTCTCGTGAATCCGCCATCGCTATGATCAGTTAGAACAGCAGTTCTCAATCTTTTTCAATCTCTGACTAACTACACTGCTCCCCGGATATAACGCTCTCGTTTATACCGCGGATTCGGATATATCGCGTGTCTTTCCTGTTCCCTATTCGTTTGAAAGAGATTCTGAGAAAAATATAATGCATTGCATAATTGACGTCCATCCGTCATAATATGAGGATAGATTGCAAAAAAGGAAGATTGCGAACCTTCTTGGATAAATTGGACAGCTTTCTCTTATTCTCTAATTTAGAATCACTAAATTAAAAATAAGTGAAGCCGTCGGTTATAGTGCGGTTATGTTATAACGCGGGTCGGACACCACACCGCAAACCCGCGTTATAGCCGGATGACCGAGTGGTAACGCGTTGGCATGCCACGCAGAAAGACCCGGGTTCGCGTTCCGGTCTGGTCCCGGATTTTTTCGGGGTGCTGCGCCCGACCCAGTGATCCCCGTCCTTCACCATCCGGCCCCCCTCCATGGGTGTGGGTGCTCGTGGTTGGAACTGGCCCCGCCCCCTTAGTAATCTCCTGATTGGAAAGGGGAGTGGTTGGAACTGGCCCCGTCCCCTTAGTAATCTCCCTGATTGGAAAAGGTTGGAACTGGCCCCGCCCCCTTAGTAATCTCCCTGATTGGAAAGGTCGTCCTTCACCATCCGGCCCCCCTCCACGGGTGTGGGTGCAGCCCTTGTCCCGCCCCTTAGTAATCTCCCTGATTGGAAAGGGGGCGTAAAATATGCCAAACCTTAGTAATCTCCCTGATTGGAAAGGGGGCGTAAAATATGCAAAAAGAACCTCATAATCCAAGATACCTTGTATTCCGTAAAAATGAAAATAAAAGAACCCGCGTTATAACGGGGAACCACTGTACTTTGTAAATATTTGTAATATTAGAGGAATGCGAATTTTAAGTATTTAACAGTAATATTTATCATCGCCGAGGAACAACTACAAGTTTACAAATCACCAAATAAGTCGGCAGATCAGTGTAAGAACTCAATTAACAAGTTCGAAATACTTTCATTGAAGAAACTATTGAGCTATTTAAATAGCTCAATAGTTTTTTCAATGAAAGTAATCTAACAATGATGTTTGATCGCTAATCTTCGAAGGCGATCAAACATCTTCATAGATATGTCCATTAGGTCACAATTTAAATTACTAGAAAATGCCTTACAGAATTATATATATATACTGTATATATAACTTGGGATCATGGATGCTTGGGATACACCGGGGATATGGATTGCACATCTGACATACACTCTACTTTTCCACAAGTCAGGCGTTTTTAACTTTATACAGTAAATTAGTACTCACCTTTCTTACAAAAAAATGTTCTTCGCGTTCCTTATTTTCATAAAATAATTTATTCATATATTTATTGTTATTTTTTGAATGTATTAACCTTTTTCCACCTGTGAATATAAGAAGTCTACAAATATTTATTAGAATATATGGAATCTATGATAGCATGCATCTATATTATTAGTTTCCAAGTGTGGTGCACCCACTCCAGGAGGGTTTAAGAAATTTTCGAAGATGCGTTTTTTGTCTGTTGTATGAGGTGCATGCTATCTTTCGTTTATGATAAAAGGAATTCGCGATTAAGAGTTTGAGGATCGATACTCTATATTAATAAAACTTATACTATTGTTTCTGTTCCTCTGAAATCGATTTAAAATGTAAATTTTTAAATAGAAATAATTTGATATACAGTATATTCTGCCATATTCTGAGTAAATTATTATAAAACTTAGTTCTATTTTATAACTATATTTAGAATTATAATATTTTAAATAA